>PVIY010001451.1:0-150649 GCA_004026745.1 Myrmecophaga tridactyla | reverse complement strand
TTTTAATATTAAAACAGCTGCCTGCTAAAGTATAAATGTGGTTTAACTTATATATATTACATATATAGCATATGTCTATTTTTAATTATACACTATAATTTAAATTTAAATCTCAATCTCTTCAATTAAATCACCTTTCATTTTTTCTGACCAGAGCAATAAAGAGAAAGGTTAAGGATATAATCTAGTTCAATAAAATAACCATATCCTTCTAAAGGAATTCATTATAGTTACTTAAAAATATTTAATGGATATTCTTGGTTTTAGCTCATTTTTTCATCTAATCCATGTATAATTTCAAATCAATAACTCCTGCTGATTCTTAAATGACTCTAACTGTGAATACAAAACATTCTTTCCATAAAGCTATTTATATAATAAAATTGTCAAAGGCATAGCAATTGGAAGTGGGGAGGGTAAGTGATTTGCTTACAGTCTTTTCTTCTGGCATGCTTGATTACTTGTGAATAAGGTAGAGTGGGTATCACAAATTGTTGTTCAGAGAGATAACATAATTTTAAAGCAGACTAAAATCTTAGAGATAATATAATCTAGTGTCCACAAATTTTCCAAGGAATTTTTTAACTGAAAACATTTGAAATGATTCAAAGGTATAAAGCTTGTTAGTGCCAGAATTTTGGTGATAGCTCATTCTTTCATATATCCAGTATGGCAGCTTTCATTTCTTCCTGAAGTTTATAGTACCTCAAACTCTTCAGTATTTAGGAGTGAATCTGGTTTCAGATATGCAGAACATTTACCTTAAAGGCATGTGAATTTAGCCATTCAGCCTCCATGGCTTACACATAAGTGGAAATATGTTTAATATATGAGAATCTTTTAGTATTCAGCAAATATCTCTGTGCTAGTATTAGTTCAATGCTTCTGCTGAAATATCAATTTGTTATTACTTTGTTAGGCTGCTTGTTTTTTTTTATTAATTTAAAACACTTAATACTAATGCTGCTGGGTTTCTTCTGTCCAAATAATTAAATCACCACAAAGATTTATAAGGAGATGATATTTAAAATCAAAAGTTTGACAGAGTTTCAAAACAAATTTCATACAAGAAACATAAGACAAACATCTAAAGAATTATTTTAATATACCCCAGATGTGAATAATAATGGCCAAATTCAAGAAAGTCTACAAGTTATCTAAGGAAGAAATTCCTAGTCAGATAAAGCTAATCTTCACACTAACCCAGAGTAATTTTTCCTGCATTAAATACGGATCACAAGTCTCACTAGTTAGAGCAAACCTAAGTAAATGAACAAAGAGGGTGCTAATGATATCCATTTATATTCTTTTCTGAATCCAAGGAGACTTGATGCAGATAAACATATCTGTTAGACATAGCAGAGAGCAATAAAACTCAGTCTGGAAAGCACAGTATTAGGTTTTTGTCTAAGTATCAAATGTCAAAGGACAAATCACTGGGTCTTCTATTCCTAATTTCCTCATCATTAAAATATGAGTAAAGTAGTTATTTAACTTTATTTCTCAAGATTCCAGAAAGTATCAAATGAGATAATAGGTGAAAAAGTCATTGGCAAAGTTGAAAGGCTAAATTAATTTGAGTTACCAATATTTCTTTTTAGATAGAAATTTTATTAGATGGCTTGAGAAAGTGTGTCCATAGTATTTCTCTGTGAGATTGTAAATGTGAGAATTACATTGAACTACATGAAATAGTGAAATTCAAGTGAGATTTAAGAAATTTCTAGATGAAGTTTGATCAAACTGGAATTGGCTTTTCAGCTTCATAGTACTTTTAAGCTTTGTGATTGTGCTACTTCTTGTTTGAAGAATTGAGGTATCAGAGATCATTGCAATTTTGGCCAAATACATTTTTAGTAAAAGTCCTTGGGACAGCCATAAAGTCAAGTGTGGTCACTTTCCTGTATTAAGAAAAAATATATATTATTATTATTTTTCAAGAGGAAGGAGCATGAATTGCAAGATTTTTTTTTCAAGTTGAACAATTTAAGCTAATAAAACCATATCATCTGGAGGTTCAAGACTGAGTAAGATTTTAATGCTAAATCTATTTTTTGAGAATTTGGTTTTCTATTAGCATATATTTAACTACTTTCTGGCTAAACTATGACAATATAGTTTATTTGGCAATTTTAGGTTGCAAAGTCGTGTTTTGCAAGTCGTAAAAACTAGGTGATATTCCTTTCTGTTGGAAGTAGTTACTTTTTTAGTTTTAACATTTTGGGATTGTGAAATAAGATATTGTGCTTTCATGGCTAAAGTGACATGAGTTTTAATTCCAGTTCTTCCCTGTACTGGCTGGCGACATTGGTAAATTTACTTGCCTTCTCAGAGCCCTAGTTTAATTAATAAAAATAAAAGATAGTACGATGATTGTTCTACGGATTTTATGGATAATACCTACAACTGAAGTGTTCACTGATGACACATAATGAGCATTTAATATATAGTACTTATTATTATCACATTTCTATCTTCTGTCTTCACCTTCCCCACAGAAACATCTTCTTTTCATTTGTTCCTCATGTGTGAACTTCTCCATAAAGCCAATCACTGGTTCATATAGGTTTAAGAAATAGTGAAGACTCCCTCATACTTTGTAGATAATATTTAGATTCATAAACTCTTGGGTTCCATGAAGACAGAAAGACTGGTTATTTGGATGTATCTTTAGTGTAGTTTTATGCAGTCAGAACTTCCTAGTTAGAAACTATGACATGAGAGAAAATTAGCTTGGCATACACTTCATATATAGCTGGTAAAGATAATTGCTGGTGTATGGATTTCATGAAAAATGCAAGTTTTAAAGAGAGGTCACTCAGGGAGCCCTAGAGAATTGATGTTCTGAAGCCACCCAGTTAGTGGGTGAGAAAAAGGGATTCGGATCCAGGTTTCCTACTTGCCAAACCAATCCTCATTTCTTCCATAAAGTGACTGGTAAAAATGATAATAGTAATTAAAATATAAAAAGCCGATTATTTATGTTAAGACACTTAGAATGGAGCTTGGGTAAATATGAGAACATAGTGCTTTAATGACATTGCCAAGTAAACATCAGAGTGATGGAATCCATCAGATTTTACATGGCCAAGGGCTGTGGTATAGACTGGTCAGGATCCCCTAGGAAGAAATCAACAGTTATAGTTGATTGCATGATTGCACAATGGGTTTCCAGCCCAGCAATAGTTAAAACTATTCTCTCTCTCTGAAGTGTATTGACTGGGTTTATCCACCTTCAGCTCTCACCCTCCACCAGCTGAGGGAGCAAGAGACCTCTTCTCACTGGATGCTGGATCAGCAGCACCTCTTCCTGAGGCTTCTCAAGGGTGCATCTTTGTTTTAAGTTCAAAGTCGCATCCTATTTACAGCAACTCAATTACAGTGAAATTTTATTTTATCCACAAAGTTCCACCAAAGAGCTTATATTTTTGTGAGATATTTTTAACGAAATTCACTTGGAAACATACAAGGCAAATTTTCTCATGTATATTTTGTTAATTCCTTTATTGAAATTTGGGTTTTCCTAAGATATATGTAAAACACAACAATGCTAGTTTTTCTCTCGCTCTCTTTCTCTCATGCATATACACACACACACAACAAACACACATGCACACACATAAAAGGAATGCCATATGTCCCAAGTGAGACCTACTGGGAAAAACAGAAGTTTGGAACATGTCACAGTATAATTTTGAGAGGACATTCATCAGTTTTCTCTCTGGCTATGATATTTTTCTCACCCTTAAGACATGCAAATGACTTTTTCGTCTGTTCCTTTTATGTTATTTGCATAATTTTCTCCGAGAAAAGTGGAACTGTCAAAAATTAACCATTTGGGACTTTGGCATTTAGTTGCTTGACCTTTCCAAAAGAATTAGAACTCTTTAGGGAACTAGTAACTTTTGATGTCAAGGATGTTGAAGAAATGGACATTAGGAGGTCGTTAATGGGGCAGGAATCCAAGTGAAAAGTTGTTCAACAGTTTGGATCCTCTCATGCCCTCATTTATTTTTGCTTTAGTCAATCAGGATTCCAAAGATCCTAGAAGAGCTGTTTCAGCTAAGTGTAATGTAATCTCCTATGTAACTCAGGTAAATGGCACAAGTGGAACTTTGTGCAGGCAGGATGCCAATTTAAAATATTATTTGAAAAACTATACAACTGATACTCTTCTCCATATCTAGGTTTGAGTGCTTGCATCTGTGAAAAATAAGAGCTTACGATGCTTTCTGGTACGGATACTTCCCTTTTGCAAATCAGAAAGTTGTCCTTTGGAGGGCTGTGATGAACCTCTAAATTCATTTTCCTTATACAAGGCTTGAAGTGTGTACCAGGCTGGGCTCAAAGACATGTGTAGCTACCTCTTTGATCACATCGCTTTAAACACTTTTCAGCTTTAAGGCTTGTTTTACAAATCAGCTAGCAGTCTATTAATAGCTTCACTCTACCTGACATCTAACTGGAACGCACCTTGAAAAATAAGCAAGAGAAAGTGCATTTGTTTAAGTCTTTCGATGGTTAACTCTGAGTCTAAGGTCCTTGCAAATCATAGTCATAGTTGTAGTTCATCCATTTAGCTGGGAAAGGCAAGATTCCCAAGTGGCCTTGGTGCTTTCCCCAAGTCCCAGGAGACCCTCCACCCTCCGTGTGCATTGCTTGCGCACAGGGAGTGTTCCCCGCTAATCAGGTCAATTATTATCGCCCAGCTCCAGAGACTTGTGAGGAGCCTATCACAGCAGTTGGGGAGCCTCCAAACGGAGCACGCTCGCGGAGAATCTCCCGTTAAGAAACATTGCTCAGTTCTCATTTACTCACTGGGAATCTCTGAGGATTTCAGCTTATCTTTTTCTCCCCTTAGACAGTGAGGAGCTCAACATAAACAGAAAAAAGAAGCAGAGTATGCGGCTACTTGGAGGGTGTTGATTGAAAACTTCGATTTCCCCACCCCATTCGCGGTTGATTTGACTTATTTCGCACCTCGTTCGCACAGGATATTTCAATTAAGGTAAGCGCTGCTTTATCTGGGTGACTGCATCACACTGGATTTCTGCATTGAAAGTTCTGACTGACTAAACTGACGTTCTGCACTGCAGCAAGTGACTATGTCAGGAAAAGGCTGAGTTTATAAACAAGGGTCCTACGAATTAAAGCCAGCGTTATTGTATCATGCTATTTCCTTGCAATTTCTTATGAAATATAGTCATTTTGCCTTGCATCAAAAATAAAAAGGATACGTGGAAAAAGGGTTAATTTCTCATGTTACCCTTTTAATAATCTATTTAGAGGTCTATGCAGTGCTCAGATAACTTGATTTTGATTGAAGCATTTTGTTGATGCCATATGGTAAAATCTGAAGTCTAAAAGCTTCAAAGTTAAATTGGATGGAAAGAAAATTTGCAAATGAGACTGGAGATTTTGTGCAGCTTTCTACATTAGCAACATTCCTGAGCTCCCTAAGGGTTTAAGGATTTAAGACTAAATCCCTGAATATTTTAATAGTGTCCATTTACAAATTAAAATGGAAATGATACAGTTTCTGAAGCAATTATTTTTAAATGTACCTAGAAGAATAAATGATCTAATTTGTAGTTAACATATAGAAGAGATGGGTTTCTTTTATGAGCAGGTTAACAGAGAAGAAATTAAAGATAATTAACTGCTTTCCAAAGTGCTTATTTTTGAAAGAAGAATTCTTCAATGAGAGATTGAAATTATGTGATCTTTTAAGGAAATCTTGCGTTTAATATTTGAGGCTGCTCTTTGTTGTCACACTATAGTAACTTGAAATTAAGCTTACAGTTTACATATAATTTAGGAGAACTATCTAGGTTACTTAGATAAACTAGCTCACATCATTTCTTATAGGTACTTTTCTCATGATTTTGTTTAAAATATCTAGAGAGAAGATGGAGGCAACTTATTTTAAAGTTTGATTTAATCACCCGAACTTTTCCTCTTCTACTGTACTTGCTCATGTAAATATAGTGTGATGTTTTTGTTCACATTATGGTAATCAAGAATAGTAAAATAAAAATAATAATTCTATCAGTATAACTATATAGGATCTATTAATTAACACTCTAAAACACTTATTTTTAAGTGGCATTACATTTTGTGAAATAAACATGTTTAAAAAATATAATTGCCTATTGTTATATGATAATACAAAAATTGAATATTAATAACTAATTTGTAATAGTAAAGCACAAGGTAATACCCAGCTGCTTTTGTATAAAGATTTATAATGGCATTTTAAATGTGTTTTCTAAAGTGAGCACTCATCTCATGAAACGCTGATTCTGCCTTCTTCCTAGGGGTATCTTTAGATGGGACATTTTATAAAGATGTCAGAAGACTGTCCCTATTAATTGACTATCCTTTGAAATTCTCTGGAGAGCTCTCCAGGCAGAGGTTGGTGTTATTGCTTCCCTCACAGGAATAAAATATTTTCACATGTCCCATAGGCACTGACATGTATTCGCTGGTTGTGTGTGCATTTTTAGCCAAAGCCAGAAAACATTTATATAGCTCTGTTGCATTGAGACTTTATCTGTTTTCTCTGGGAAGACAGTTTCTCAGGTGATTCAAAGGTATCTGAGCAAAGAGTGTTTTGACTACAGATACCTCTACTGGGTCTTCGGTTTTTTTGAAAAAAAATGTTTTAATGCAGCCTAGATGAATAGAAAGAGAGCAAAATCAGGACGACATTGTAACACATAATAACAAACTTGTAGGTTGCTGAAAATATCTCTCTATTATAGGTTATCCCTTATGCCAAGTTTAAAATTAAAGATAGCAGCATATCCACTGAATGTACTTTCATTGGATATACTTATGAGATGTCTGAGAATATAGAAGAATACATTTAGTGTACAATGAAATATTGATGGTAAGAATGCATACAATTGTACTTCTTATTTCAAAAGATAGCCATAAAGTTTTAACAGCGGTTTGGTTATTGTTCTTGTGAAATTGTTGTGTTGCTTCACATCATACAGGCTGATAAGGAAATGGAGAAATTCTTGGATATAATTGAAGATTGGTTTTTATGTTTTATTGATGTATAATTTATATGCAATAGAATATACCCATTTAAAGAGTATCACTTTATAAGTTTTGACAAATATGTATACTGATGTAGCCACTACCACAATTAAGACATAGCACAATTCCATCCACCCACATAGCCCTCTCGTGTCTTTTCCTAGTCAGCCCCTTACCGACCCCTGGAATCATTAATGGCTTTCCATCATCATCTTAATTTTACCTATTCTTGAGAATCATATAAGTGGAATAATACAGCATGTGTGTTGTTTTTTTTAATTAATAAAGTGGTAGGTATACAGAAAAGTCATATAAAAATACAGCATTCATGTATACCTCCCATAATAAACAATTTTCATTAGTGTGCAACCTTTGTTACAGCCAATGAAAAAATATAATTGTACTACTAACTATAGTCTATAGTTTAAAGTAGGGTGCATTTTTCCCCCTATACCACCCTATTATTAACATGCTTGCATTAGTGTGGTCCATTTGTTTGAATTCATGAAAGAACATTCCTATAATTATACTATTAACTATAGTCCATTTATGAATTGCTTTCACTGTATTGTACAGTCCAATGTTTTATCTTTTAATTTGCATTCTAGTAATATATATATGTGACCTAAAACTTCCCCTTTTAACCACATTCACAGATACTACAGTGCTGTTAATTACACTCACAGTATTATGCTACCGTGACTGCCATCCATTTCTAAAACTTTACAATCAACCCAGATAGAAATTCTGTACAACTTAAGCATTAATTCCCCATTTCCTATCAGCAACCAAGCCCCTGGTAACCTACATTCTAGGTTCTAACTCTATGAGTTTGCTTATTATAGTTTATTTATATTGGTGACATTATATAATATGTGTCCTTTTATGTCTTATTTAACTCAACATAATTTCTTCAAGGTTCATCCATATTGTCGCATGAATCAAAATTCCATTCCTTTATAATGCTGAATAATGTTTCATTGTATATATATATATTGTTCATCCATTCATTGCTTGGCACTCCACTTGGGTTACTTCCATTGTTCGGCAGTTGTGAACAATGCCACTGCGAACATTGTTGTACAAATATCTGTACAAGTATACGCTTTCAATTCTTTTATGTTAACGTCTAATAGTGAACAATGTAATTTCACTTATTACATTATCCCCAGGTCCATCTTACCTCTAAGTTCTATACTGAATCCTGTTTTTTCCTACATTTAATTGCAATTTATTCCCTCCGTGACATCAGAAAATATCTTATAGGATAACTTCACTTAGAGTAAGCAATTTCAACATGTAAACAGAATTTCTGTTAAAACTTTCTAAAACTTGCCTCAAGATTATAACCTGTTCTGGGATAATTTCAATAAAGGACAATGGAGAAAGATAGTGTCTAACATATCTTGCATGCACCTTAAAAGTCAGATACCAAGGGTATAATGACTATATTTTTATAGTCATTAAGTCAAAATAATAAGGTGGATATTCTTTTCCTCCATTTTCCAGATGAGAAAAATAAAATTTGAGAAAGGATATATAACTGGGCCAAGGGCACACCACAACTAGTGGGCATTTTATGCATACTCAGATCAGACTATATTTGCACTATTCCTTGTTAACAACTCATATATATAAGGTAACCTTTTCCAATATTTGATATGATTCTCACAAATATTTCAAAACTATTTTAACATCATAGTGCTTAATTATATTACTTTCAAAATAAATGATTTTGTAAATTCAATAGCTAACAGTGTTTCAAAATAAGTATATACTTTGTCCCTTTAGGTTCTGAAAGAAGTGATTGCTATAAGGTCTTTGCATTTTTATTCTTACTGACAGTAAAAGCACACTAATATCTGGATGATCACTACTGAAAGTTAGTATCTGCAATGTGCACATCTTTGCAAAAGAGGTTGACACACTCTCAGGTTAAAATAATGTAAAAAGAAAATAAATAAATTCAATGCCACTTATACTGGAACAAGAAAGAAAGGGTGCTCAAATGCAGTTAAAGGGAATTAGAGTTAGTGGCAAAAGATATCCACGATGTTACAAAAGATAGAGAAGTTAAGAGCTGGAATTGAATGATGGGGAAGAAAAGCAAACATTTAAAAGTCTACCTGCTCTCCTGACTTAATATAAACCTTCTCACATATATGCAAAGGTCCGCTGTCACCAAATTTGGTCCTGTCTTATGATAAAAAGGGATAACTATCATATGACCTGGAAAATCCACTATGAATGGTATCTCATACCTAAGGATGGTGGAGATGGTGACAAGGGTGGCATGGCTGTAAGGTTTGGTCTTCTGGTGTGCGCCAACAAGTTCAGAATCTGAAGTTTCCCAATCTGTAAAAATATATTTCATAAGATGCTGCAAATAATCTGTTCAACATTGATTAGAAACATGATCCTTGGGGAGAAATTTATATAAATATACCTTTTTTTTTTATCAATCTCCATCCTCCAGCCAGATTATTTTCTATTCTCTAGGTTTTATGGTACTGATGAATTATAGAAATAACAGAAAGATATATATATATATATATATATATGTATCTTGACACTGTATATAAGCAGTATTTCAGAGAAGTTTGTCATGTTCTAAGTGGTTACTATGCATAGGTTTCCTCACTGAGAAAATATGACCTTGTGTCTAAGTCCCAATGACCACAGTAGCTTTGACCAGTGGTGCCTGGGCCCAGATCGAAGATGGCCATCTCTAGAGTGGCCAGTGGCCATCAGCTGACCTTACAGGAGAACCCTGCTAATGGATGCTCTATGTTAGATAGCAAATTATCTAACTTGGGGATCTTAATTATGAGACACAACGTGGATAACTAGCAGGGGATGGGCCAGAGTGAAAGTTGAGAAGCATATAGAAATGGTATACTGCAGAAATCATCCACAAGCTGAAGTCATGTGGTTGAAAGGTGGAGGACAGCGAGGATGTTATTTGCTTCAGGTCAATGAGAAACAGACAAATTTACTGAACTATCATAATGAGTAATCACACAGGAAAAAATGCTTGCTTATGGAGTGGCAATGGGGCTGTGTTATATTTGGTAATAATCCAGACCTGCCTTAGATATCTAGAGTGATTTCCCCACATTTCTCTGTGGTTTCAGTCCTACTGCCCAATTGAAGTTGAGCATGTGTGTCTTCCTTACATACTGTGAGTGTGGTTGACCCAAAAACTTATGTGATTCTCGTCTTGGTACACAGTGGAAGGGACAGTAAATCATAGTGGTTTAGATTATATAAATCACAGTGGTTTAGATCATAGGGGTATAAATTCTGGACCCAACTATCAGAATTCAAATCACAGAAGAGTGGTGGACCAATTTTGAGACAGGTCAAAAATTGGAAACATTTTATATTATTTTTTATTGATCACAGATTTCCACTTCCTTACTGTAAAAATAAAACAATTGGATGTTTCAGAAAGCAAAATAGTTAGGAAAGTATTAATAACCTATTTAATTAATTGTAGTTATGAGAAGGAGGGCAGGGTCATTCCTTCTTCACTGCTTCCCAATGCATAGAAATATTTGGCTTTGATACTACCCAGGAATATGCTATACCAAAATGTCAGAGCATGCTTACTTCTTAACCGACAGCTCAATTCTCCTTGACCTGGGAATGCAGTCCTAAGATCTTGTTCTTTGTCAATTCAACTTTTTCCTCTCAGAAAATGGAATTGCAAGGCTATTGATTTCACCCCTGTCCTCTACTTGACCCATTCTTTCTTTTCAACCCCCATTATCACATTTTGTTACTGGTAAAATCTACAAAGCACAAAGGAAAATATCCCATTTCATTAATATAGACCCAAATTTTAGATAATTTATTTTAGCATCAGTTTAAAATTGCAAGCCTGGTCCCAGAATTCCCTACTACTATTACCTATTGTATTATTTTCAGGGGTACTTAACATCTTATCCACCTTTTAATTTATTTGATTATGTTTCTTTCTCTCTACCGTTCAGATAATAGAATGTAACTTCCACGAGGGTAGGGATTTTTGTTTCTTTTATTCATTGTGGTATCCCAATACCTAGAATAGTCCTTGGCATTGAATAGATTTTTCAGCAAATATTTATTGAATAAATTATGAGTGGATATTCCAAACTAATCAATTATTTATCTGGTCTGTGTATCAGAGATGATACAAGTACCTAAAAACAATAGTTTTGCCTTTGCTTTGGTCTTTGTAAGATCGAAGCACATTTTCCAAAAGGCTTTCTTTCATCCACTTAAGATATCCAGTAATTATTATGTACCTATATCAGATGCTGTTCTACTGCTAGAGATACATGTTCATAAGATCTACTTCCTATACCAAATGTACTCAGCCTGTTGGTGGGAGAGGGGCAGGCAACAGAATCAGCAGTTAACAATATGCTATGGTTTGCAATCGCAGAAACTATATGCAGTGTGCATGCACAGAGAGCAACAACTGACTCAACCCACAGAGACCAGGGCTTACTTCGAAGAAAATAAATTTGCTGATCTATAGATTGATGATTAGTTTGCATTTAAACAGACAGTATAGTAGACCATGACTTTCATAGAGAATTCACACCATGTATAAAGATATAGACATATGTTTTGAGAGTACCTGAAAGCCTCTGGGACTTCACCAGGTTGGTATGACATGAAAATCAGGTGGAAAATACATAAGGAAGGGCAACTTCATATATGCCTTTATAAGGAGTTTGAATTTTAGCCAAGTAACAATAGGAATCCATTAAAGAATTTTGAGAATGGAAGAGATGGATTTATTGTTACTTCATTCTGAACCTTGCCGTATTTCCATTACTTCAAATGAAAAAAAAAGATATATTTATACTGCATTAAAGGACACATGAAAATTAAAATAAAATAAAAGACACACCAGAAGAGAAAGATGTTGGTAAGTAAAAGGAAAGAGAGTAACATACTTTTAAATACTGGGCAAGTAAATGCAGAAACTAAGACTTTGAATCCAACCGAACACTGAATCAGCATGAATTTAGCCAAGGGTATACCCATATGTGGCTTTCAGGTGCACTCTATTATAAGACAATATGAAGGAATTTAGTTTAGTTTCACAGTTTAGGGGAAAAAAGTCACATGAATGGCTTTATTTGCTAGTATTGACCTAGAGAAGACTAAATTCTCCTACCTCCTAACCCTAACCTAAAGGAAAGTCAACATTTGTGCTTTCACTCTTCCTGGAATAATCAAATTCAAAGTGAGTTTTCCATATAGAATACCACTGGCATTATTATGAAGATAATAGTTTGACCCTTTCATCCAGATGTAAAACACTGGATGTGCTCGTATGTGGTAGAAACTCCACTTTTGTGCAGGGCTTTACTTTTTTTATATTGTAGATGATATTAAATAGAAGATATCACTTCTTGTAGAAGCTTTCTCTGACAGTTCTACCTAAAATATCACCCCACTCATTCTCTTTCTCCATACAGGCATACTTTGTTTTGTTTTTTGAGCTTCACTTTATTGCACTTCTCAGATACTGTGTTTTTTACAAATTGGAGGTTTATGGCAACCCTGTATCAAACAAGTCTATCAGTACCCTTTTGCCAACAGCACGTGCACACTTCATGTCTCTGTCACATTTTAATTAAGGTATGCAAATTATTGTTTCAGAAGTAATGCTATTGCACACTTAAGACTACAATATAGTGCACTTACAACTTTTATATACACTGGGATACCAAAAAAAGTGTCTGAGTCACTTGATTGTGACAGTCACTTTATTGTATTGGTCTGGAACTGAATCTACAATATCTTTGAGGTGTGCCTTTACTGTTCAGCTGACATTCACCACATGTTACCTGATGATGGTTTCTCCAATCAGACCATAAGTTCTGTGAGAATAAGAACCATGCTTTGTTCACTGTTGTAGCCTTAGCACCTGATCAGTGTCTATCATATAGACACTCTTTTTGAACTATTTGTTGAAAAAGAGATGGATAGATAGAAGGAAGGAAAGGGAGGGGAAGAAGGGAGGAAAGGAAAGAAGGAGAGAAAAAAGGGTAGTGGAATCAAATTCATCTTCCAGTATTGCCTCCCAAACATCTTCTACCTCTTCTTGCATCACCATTTCAGCAATTGGCTCTATGAGCTTAATAAATCAAGCTAGAAATCAAACTGCAATCTTTGCCTTATACTCTACATACCCCACATATTCAGTCAATATTCGATCCTTTCAGTTCTCCTTCTAAATCCCTCTCACAAAGGTTTGCATCCTTTTCTTCCAACAGTTGATGCCATTTTCATCTGTTCACTTGTCTTACGGTATCCTTTACTCTACCCTCCTCTCCTCAGAACAATGCTCCATAATGCTGGGAAATGAACTTATTTAAATCCAGACTTGATCATGTCATACTTACATCAAAAACTATCCCTGTAGTTTTCCATCACTTACAGAATATAACTCAAACCTTAATTTGACATCCATTTTCCCATGAGTTCTGGACCCTCATTCTCTCTACTCTTGCCTAACCTTAAGTAGTCTGTGATATAGCCATGGTCAACTTCTTTTGGTGCTTTTTCCTTGGGAATTCATGCTTACTAACTGTCATATTATTAAATTTTACTTTTTTGCAGGTGAAATGTCTTGACCCTCATATCTCACTTAAGATGTCACTTCACCCAAATAGTTTCTGGCCCCTATAATATAGCTGAAATTCCTCCATCAGCTTCCAGGAAACACATTGATAATGCAGCTCAGTACGCTCTCTCCACTAATGATCTCTGAGCTCACTAATGGCAGGGCCTGTGCCTGGCTGCTTCGCCACATATTCCCAAATGTAAATTCCCAAATTCCAAAATTCCAAAATCCTTTGTAAAAAGAACAGGTTATGTTCCCTCTGGATAAAGAACAGTCATTTTTTTTCATAATCTAATGCCTCTACCCTTCAACTTGGGCTCATAAATTCCCACAATTCCAAGTAGAATTTTGTTTCTCCATGATACCCCCATTAAATGTTAAAAAATATTAAAATGTAGTAACAATTAGATTAGTTCAAAATGTTTTCCATGCCTATAACCACTGAAATTTGTTCAAGTAATGTATTTCACACGTCTTAACTTATGTTCTGTGTAAATTTCTCATCCTCTAGTGAAGAGTAGAAAGTTTTTACATACATTTATTAAAGGTCATCTGTTTTTCATCAGCTCCTTTCTGTGTAATAACTGAGTGACATTTCATATACATTTGTTATCAATGGACATGCATGTTTTAACTTACATGTCCATTCTCTTTAAAACTACAATGAGTAAAGCATATTATTTCATAAATAGATGAAATCTTGGGTGGTGAAACTACATGAATTCTTATTCTGATGCTTTAATCTTCAGAGGAAAATAATGGATAGAGCAGACAAACAAATTAACTATACTTGAGAATAAGTGGTCACAAATACATCCTGAATAGATGTGCTTTGATGGCTCATGTTTAAGGAGTGACTGCATTGTTATATTTAATATTACTATAATTAAACAGTTTTATTCTACTTGTACTTTATACGGGATAAAGCAAAATGCTCTAAAAATCAATATAGAGTAAACAACAGCATTAATTCTGAAAAGTATTTCTCTCACAGATATTTAGAAGCAATCTTCCCCAGAACCATAATCCTTAAAAGGAAATTGCAGTCCTTGCAGAAACACAGTTTGGGTCATCTGGATCCAGGTCTCGGGAATTTTCTAAAGGCCTTCACAAGGCACAAATGACATTTTAAATAGCTTGTCAGGAAAAGAAGTGATTTTTAATGCAGATCCGCCAAATATAATGTTTTATCAGTGCCCCTGAAGGCAAACATCTGAAAGGCAGAGAGAAACATAATGCCAAGATAAATGTTGTGACTAGTGTCTAAGGAGGAACATAAGATAAAGATAACAATGAAATACATCTTGTCAAAAAAAAAAGAAAAGCCAGATTTTATATCTCACAGTTCTTTATCTACTCTGAAGCATAATTAGACAACAGGATTTTTTTCTCTCCTGGATATTAAGCCATTTTATAAAAGGATATTTTAGAGGAAAAGTACAGACCCAATTACATTTAGGTCTGCAGGCATGGAAAGAAAAGCCCAGCCCAGAGTTAAGCATAAATGAGTAAAAACAGTTAATGCAAAACTTTTCAGACAGAATAATGTAAATACTCTGCTGACTCTAAAAGAAGTAACGAGTGTTGTTTGATAATGGTTTATGTCACCCTTGAACTTCTTGACAAAACTAATAGTTGTGAAGATACTGACCCTCTCACACCCCCAATCCCTTCTTGGTCTGTCTCAGTCTGTGGACTCTTGGGTTATCTAATTCTCATGACTTAAGTAGTCATAAACCTGCAGACGTAGAGCCTCTTGGTTGTTTTTGTTTAGTGTGTTTATTTTAGTAGTATCCCGATCAAGAAATTAGGTGAATTTGTCTTGATTTTATTCCATAAAGTTAAAATGCTTTGCTTCCCAAAAAAGTTGTTCCATCTCTGGAGAGATTTGACTGGCAAAATTTTTTCCCATTTTAACCAGAATTCAATAGTCATGGTATAGTACTTCTTACAACCATATAGATCAAGTATTAGTTTTTCTTCACCAGCCTTCCATTGATTCTGAAAAGCTGGATGACACATTAATAAACAAATCAATAAATAAGAGAAAATTCTTCCTCTAGATGACAACCGGTTTATTTATATAATCAGTCTTACTAGCCTCTGCACCGTCACTGTTTTGTGCTTTTTATACAATTATTATTTAGATTTATGTACCTCTCCAGCACCTGCCTCTAGACACAATGCAGCTTAAAGTTATTAAAAATCCGTTCTCTCACCTTCTGACCCATGCCAAATGCAGAAATTAGTGCTTGTTTTCCTTTATGCATAGTTTACCAACGTTTCAATCTTGGTAGGGTTGGTAAAGACTTCAAAATCTTGAGGGTTGTGAAGGAAGGTGTCTCTCAGTGAGACCATTATTAAGTTTTACAGTTCAATAGGAAATTCCAGAATGAAAAGAATTTTCACCCAAATAAAACCATTTCCAATGAAAGACATGCATCAACTATTTGCATATATATATATATATATAAACACACCATATAGCAGCATGATTGAAGTGATATTGTAATAGAAGGTAGGATTTCTGCAGGTCCCGAAGGAGTTATTTAAATCTAACAAGAGAATAACAAATGTGCATATGTAGCAAACTTAGCATTTAGGTTGCCTGATAGAATTAAATAGCAAATACATTGTGTTAGGCCTTAAGACCTTTTGACTTCAGTTATGATTTTCTAGATAAAAGTACAACTATTGAAGATTTTTGGAAATGTCTTTGTCTAACATTTCCACGAGGTAGTTTTTCTCATGTTTATTCAAGGAATATGCTCACATGATATGTAAATTTAATTTGAAACAAGGATTCAACTTTGTTAGTAATTATATAAAATGCAAATAAATTAGGGTTTTACAATATTGTACCATCATGCATGTTTTAGCCAAAATTATGAGTGTTTTCCTTTTGGGTAAATGGATAGTGCTAGAAGGAGTACAAAGAGGAGGTTGCTGAGGTGCCTGAAATGAGCATTTTGAAAATGTGTATATAAATTATATAGCTGTGAAAAGTGGCTATAAATTATATAGCTGTAGATGTAGATAGATGTAAATGTAGTGGCAGACACAGATGTAGACATATAGAAAGATTAGATATAGATATAGATAATACATATAGGTGTAAAAATCTGTGAAGTTATACACTGAAGATAATATGTACTCTACTGTGTAATTTGTTTAAATAATGAAAAATATTACCAGTCTGCATGGTTTGCTAAAAACTTTATTCTAACTATGATTAATTATTGTGTTTTCTTTTTTGATAAGGTAGTGAATGCTTTCATTGTGAAGGAAATATTTATTTTATTTCATTATTTTTAGCATAATGAATTTTGGCTCACCAATTTGCAGGGGATGAACACCATGAAAAACCTTTTATAGACTTTCAAACTGATTATACATAGATGAGTAGGAGAAAAAAATGAAGATGTGCTTAAGAATTTTCTTCAAGAGGCATACACATTTATAAGTCAGAAAATCCATAAATTTTATAGGTAATGAATTTGTGAAATAATTTCCCCAAACCTTTTCGGGTACAGATGTATTTTAGACACAAAAATAATACCATAATTTTAAATGAGAATACTGCCATAAGGACACTACCAATGCGTGATCTTCACAAAAAGCAATTAAAGCCATTTTAGAATAAAACAGAAGAGTAGCCTATACAAGATGGAAGTAGTGCTGCTGAAAGGTACTTTTGTGCAAAAAGTATCTCCCTGAAACTCTCTGACACAATCCACATTCCCCAATATTATTCCAGCCTTTTAAATCGGGAATTGAAAGCCCTTGTTAGGAACAGCTAGCACTAATTTTCATAAGATTGGCCAGGAATCAAGAGAATGGGACTGGGCACCAAATGATGAGCAATAATAGAAGGGGCCATGCCATGAGGGAATTAAAGGGAGAGGAGGCCCAGGAGGGACCTGCAGCAGCATTCAGCACTTACAGGCCACTGGGCACTGAGGGAGAGAAGAGAAGAAGAGAACAGAGGCAAGAAGGAGAAAAGGTACAAAGGGGCTTAAAATTGAGAATATTTAAAAAATAAATTGAAACTGTGTGTGAGAGTTAATTTCCTTATTCCTTTTGTGGATATTCTTTATTATGGAAATATGTAAGGGAATTTTGAAAGTTGTTGTTCTAGTTTGCTAGCTGCTGGAATGCAATATACCAGAAATGGAATGGCTTTTAAAAAGGGGAATTTAATGAGTTGCTAGTTTATAGTTCTAAGGCCGAGAAAATGCCCCAATTAAAACAAGTCTATAGAAATGTCCAATCAAAAACATCCAGGGAAAGATACTTTCGTTCAAGAAGGCCGATGAAGTTCAGGGTTTCTCTCTCAAGTGAGAAGGCACATGGCGAACACAGTCAGGGCTTCTCTCTTGGCTGGAAGGGCACTTGGCGAATACATCGTCATCTAGCTTTCTCTCCTGGCTTCCGGTTTCATGAAGCTCCCCGGAAGGCATTTTCCTTCTTTATCTCCAAAGGTCGCTGGTTGGTGGACTCGCTGCTTCGTAGTGTTGCTCTTTCTGAATCTCTCATTCTCCAAAATATTTCCTCTTTTATAGGACTCCAATAAACCAGTCAAGACCCACCCAAATGGGTGGAGACATGTCATCCCCTAATCCAGTTTAACAACCATTCTTGACTAAATCACATCATCCAGGGAGATGATCTGATTATAGTTTCAAACATACAGCATTGAATAGAGATTATTCTACCTTTATGAAATGGGATTTATATTAAAACAGGGCTTTTCTTAGGGGGCATACTTCCTTTCAAACCAGCGCAGTTGTATAAAGTCCTCCACCTACTTGAGTTTAGTTTAGCATTGGCACTGCTTGCTTACAAGGTGCCACTTGGCCTAGAGAGGATTACCCAGATGGTAGCCATGGAAATTTTAATTTTCTTTCCAAAATGAATACGTTTGTTTATATATATATATATAAATATGTATATATACAGACATATAAAAATACACACACACACACATATATCCCTACACACTCACACACACACACTATCAATGCTACTACTATTTCTACCTAGCCTCCTGAAATATAATATAGAAAAGATGTAACATATTCTAATGCAGACTTTTTTAGAAGTAAATCCTAGGATTAACATGCATGCAACCTCCTTATTATTACTATTAGGTTATAACAGAGAAACTATCATTGCCTATGTTCACATGTGTGTTTGTGAGAGAGTTATTGTACAGAAAAATAAAAAGGTGAGAATTTTATCCCCAGGCTCTTATTCCCTTTGTTCAGCTGAATTTAGGAGTAAGAAAGTCAATAAAATGAACTGGCCCAACATGCTCTATATGGCAATGAGATTAGAGAAGAAGAGAAATACTCATAAGGAAAAAAAAAAAGTGGTGGCAATACAATGAGTATAGGAAGACCACATGTTTCTTTGTGTTTAAATAGTTTAAAACATTTGAAAATTAAATTAGATAAAGTGTGACAAAACACCCAACAAAGTACCTGATGAATAGTAATTTCTCAAGGGAAAAAAGACAACACCTTTTACTTTGCCATTCCCAATCCTAGTGGGGTCACCACATAGCAGATTTGTGACTGTCAACTGCATCTAGATGGGTAATGATGAGGGAGCTGACAGGAATTTTACAGTCTGGCAGATCAAAGTTTCAATCTGATTCCACCCAATGGTGCCTGTGTAACTTCAGGCAACTTACTTTGCTTTTTCAGTCTTCAGATTTATTCTCTGGTATGATAAAGATAATACTTTACAACCTAATAGGTTGTTATACCATGAGATGCCATAACAGATATACTTATATGTTTATGACATTCTCATTTTTATTGGATTTATTATTGCTATATTAGCTGGGTGGTCCATATTGCTGAATTTTAGGTTTCAACCTTCAGCCTCTTTAATTTTCAGAATTGTCCAGGTCCTTGTACCTGATCCCAGCTACAACCTTGTCTCTAAGGTCCTGTAATAATTTCATACTAAAAAATTTCCCATTTACCCAGAGGATGGAAAACTATCTTTTATTGAGGACCTACAGCAACCCAAATGTCAAGGCTTGAGATAATAAAACAGGGTTTTATTTTCATCACGTACCACCTTTATGGTGGCCGAGGACTCACTGCATTGATGGCTGTAACTGAGCCACTCAGAGTGTCCCAGGCTGTTTATGAAAGCTCTCAAGGTGCTAGTCTTGTGCTCAGAAACAAGCCTCTTGTGTTTTCCTCTCTGACATCCTGCCCTCTGCCAGGCAAGATCCCTACTGCTGAGATGGAGCTCTTGAGGGATAACGGCTCCTCTGGGAAAAATTGTCCCCTGCCCATGGTCTCTGCTCCTCCCATGATTGTAACTATGTGGAGAAAATAGTGTCCTGTCCTTTATCACATTGTACTGATTATGTGGAGAAAATAGTGTCCTGTCCTTTATCACGTTGTACTGATAACTAGAGACTAGCCTGTCCAAAGAACCCTCCAGGCCTCATCCCCTAGCACATGCAGATCAAGTGGGAAGTCTTTTTTTGGGAAAAATAATGCTAAAAAGGCCACAGTGGCTCAGCAGACAGAGTTCTCACCAGCCATGTGGGAGACCTAGGTTCAATTCCTGGTTCCTGCCCATGCAAAAAAAAACAAAAAAAACAAAAAAAAAACATGTAGGACATACAAAGGATATAACTCAAGTTCATAGGCCTGGTAGCTCAGTGGTTTGTCTCTGTTGGCTCCCTTTGCAAGAGGCCAGCTTTCTTTTTCCAAGAGGACAGCATGAAATCGATTTTCTGGTCCAGAGTCTGGGACCCAACCCCAGAGGCAGATTCCTGGCTATAACCTAGTCTTTGATAAATATGGACTCTTCTTCTCCACTGCCAGATTCTAACTCTCGTGAGGGTTAGCTGTGAAAATGTCCACTTATTTCAATTAAAAATATTCTTCAACATTTCTACTCGCTGAGGAATCCCTCATAAAAATAGAAGAAAATAATTGTACATGAATTCAATCTGTGTTAGTCAGTCTTAAGTCTCGCCTTATGTTAACTAACACTAGTCCAGTAATTTTACTGAGTCCAACTAAGTTCTTACTGCATCCTTTTATGCAGTGAAAAGTTCAGTTGCAGTCTGTTGGTCTATTCAACAATCCTCCTCTGACTTTGCTCCTATAAAACAACTGCATGAACAAGTATGCAAAGGCAGAGCTCCCAAAGAAGGTGCTGAAGAAATTTGACTGCTAAAAAAAATCATGTACATACAAAGAAAAAAACTCAAAGATGCTACAACTTGAAAATTCCTACCTCTAATCTTTAATAATAATGGGACATTTAGCTTCTCAGTCTAAATTGTGCACATTCAAGTAATGTGTTGACACTCAACACAAGCAGAACCCTACCCTAAAGGTAATTCATGAATTCATCTGTAATCCTCAGTGCCTAGGAAAGTGATCAGTCAAAAATAGAAACAGATATTTGCTGCTGAAAGCATAAAGGGAATGGATATTTTCTCTTCTTCTAGCAATTGTACCTTTGAAACTACTATCTTGTCTAGTTTCAACAAAGTTTTTGTACCACTATTTTTCTTTCTTTTTTTTTTTATGCTCTATTAGAATTCTTAATGCATTCCCTCCTGGAAATATGAAGCCCAAGTTGAGAAGTTATAGTACCTTAAATTCGCATTACACTTTACAGCTATATAAATAGAAAGTACATTTCATATTTAAAAACAAGACTTACGTGTAATGCTCTAATTTATGAGTCAGAGAAGATAAAATATACTTGTTAAACTTACAGTCTAGCCCAACCTATATGTTTGGAACCAAAACATCATCATAAACCATGATAATATTTTTCACACTCCTTCCTTCTGCTATGGATTCTCAGTTTTGTCTCCTAATTCCTTAAATGCATAACCTTCTCTTCAAATTTTGTGTTTCTCTCTTAAATGCAGGCTTTTGTCAGTTCCTGTCTGTACTCAATCTTCCCTTCACTATTCTGGCTTTCAGCCCTCAACTGTTTCGTGCTCAATTTTCATAGCTATGATCTATCTAAAATACAATTTAACCTTGCCACATTCCTGCTTAAAACCTCTAGAAACTATCTGTTATGTATGGAATGAGCTCTTGTCTCTCTAAAGTGGACTATGAAGATTCCCCTATGACTCCTACATCCCCCTCCATCTCTTTCCATCCCTTTCCCTGTGCGTTGCTCTTTACTCACTATGAAGAGTTTGTAGCCACATAATACACATGTGCACACACACGTACTTTCACACATGCCATGCACATTTGCACAATAGTATTTTGGCCCTCTGTGGCTTTCGTTCATGTTATCCACACTGCGTAGAATGTCTCTGCCTTTCTCCTCCTTCTCCTTGACTCCTTCATTACTTTTCTGCCCAATTCCTACTCTTTCTTAGAGATCTAAAACTGGCATCACTTTCTGCAGGAAGCCGTCTTTGATCTCCAGCCACCAGCCTATTTTTTTTCCACTTTACTATGCATGCCATGTAGTTTCCTAATCACCATCTTCTGAAATTGTACTACCTACTAGATGATAAACTCCTGTCCAGACATTGTCATAAATATGTGCATGCCTTCAGTGTCCTAGACTGTGTCTCTCACTTATCAATAATCTATAGCTAATTTTGTAATAAATGATCACACTTATAAAAGTTTTTTTCTTCAATTCCTGTTGATCTGTACTGCCAAGTTATTACTAAACTTTTTCTAATGAATTCCAAGACTGTTATCATCCTTAGTTGCTGATTATACATTGACTGTATAATCATTTTATGATTCACTGATTTAATAGTTGCATGTCTCTTGTGCATCAGGAACTGGGATAGATCCAGTGAAGCTATGAAATAAAGTAGTTAGCTGAAAGTATATAAATATCAAGTATGGAATGTGCTCTGAAAGAATGGTGAATGACGCTATAAGAGATTATAAAGTTAGGGCTGGTCTTGGTCTCCAGAGACTTGGGAAGCCTTCTTGGAGGAATTGTTTGAACAAAGACCAGAGAATATACCAAGAGGGAAAGAAGACTGTGCTACGATAATAGAAGAGTTTGTGTCTGAGCAGGTGGAGGTTAGTGTATCCAGAGGATTGTGAGAAACCAGAATGTCTAAAACAGAGTATTGGAGAAGGAAGCTATAGGATAAGAGGCAGGTGACAATTTTGGATAAGAAGGCTTTCAATGAGGGCGAGAATAGGGGAGAAAAACTTTTATGTCACTTCAGGAAAAGTTCAGCACTCTTCTACATTGTGGTGATGGAGAGAAATGGGTCAATTTGAAACATATTTATAAAGAAAAGTCAATGTTGTTTGGTGATGGTTTAGAGAGTGATGGTTGTGGGAATGAGTGGTGAGAGGAATGAGTCTGATTCAAGAACTAAAAACTAAAGAACTAAAGTGTTTTCTTTCATTGAGAAAGAGATGGATTGAAGCGAACCAGCCTCCAAAACAACAACAACAACAACAACAACAAAAAAAAAACAGCAGAGAGGAAGGGAGCTGACAATTCTGCTTTGGACTGTTGATTTTTTTGGATTCTTTCAGCACCAGAGCACTACCAGATGGCATTTGGGGAGTCACAGATGTGGACAGAATAGTCAGGGGAGAGGGGAGAGGTAAGGCAAAGAAGCTCAGAGTTAGACCATAAGAAATTCTAACATTTACTGACTCTCTGCTGCAGATGAAAAAAGAGAATGGTCATCCTCCATTAATTTTCATGTATGTGTTTTTATTATACTTTAAACTCCATGGGAATGGGGAAAAAGTTCTCCTTTTGAATGTAGCTTAAAACCCAAAATAATGCTGTAATCAAGGTAGGATAATTTTTAAAAATGGGATTAATTGAAATGAAATGAGTACTCAATCATTGAACAAACCACGATAAAACCTTATAAAAGCTATTTGAAATATGAACATTATAAATCTGTCATATTTTTTGAGAAAAAAAATCTATCATTTTGGGGGGAAGATGAGGGAGTATTTTCAGTAATGCTTTGCTTCTAACTAACCTCAGTTGCTATGAAGTATAGAACAGTGGTCATTGCCCATTTCAAATCATAATGACTTAATATGAAGATTAATTTCAATAGTAATCATGCCCGTTATCTAATTATTCAAATTTTAATTATGACTCTGCTGACCCAATTAGTCCAGAACACAAGGCTAATGTTAGGGATGGGTGGATACTTAGCATCTGTGCCTAAGTGAGAGGCATCTGTTGCAAAGAGGTGAAGTGATGGAAAGTGTCAACTCACCAGCTGTGAAGTGAGCAAGCTCAAAGAAAGCAAGCAGGAGCTAGCAACATAATATAGCACACTGGGCTGGAAAGAGGTTAGGAGAGCATGCACAGCGAACCCTTTGAAACATTTGTGTTCCCCTGGGTGGACTGTAGATTGCAAGCAATTGCTTTTCTCACTACTCAGCCCTACCATTAAAAAAATGAAAAAGAAAAGAAAATGATATTTCTGTCCCATGCCCTCTGCAAGAGGGTGATGGTATAAAAAGAAAGGAGTGAGCAATAGAAATAAACAAATAAGTCTTTATAAATTCACTAAAATCACTTATAGCTATTCACATTTATTTTTCCCACATTATATCTAATAAAGAAATAGAATTTTATAAATGAAACATCTACTTATTACAAACATAAGAAATGAATAATGGATTTCCTGATTGTTCCTATTAATTTGACTTTAGTAGCACATATGAAATATCTCAGCATCTGATAGATTTTAATGCTATTATTGAATTTGACCATATTATATGGAAAGATTCTATTAATAATTTAATTGATTTTAAATAGATTTGTAATTTATATTTATTAGCCTTGCATGTTGGTATAAAATCTGTCTTGAACTATAATCGTTTGTTAGTAAAGGGAAAACAGCTGTATGAAGTATGACAAAACTGATTAGAACTTTAACTACACCAACTTTTGACCCAGCTATGGATTCACATTAACTGCTTGTTGGCAGTATCATTTATGATTTATACTGAGTTCAAATTTCGGAATGTTCAAAAGAAAAAAAAATATTTAAATTACTGAAATCAGAAAATGTAATTTGTCTGAAATATATAGGCATCTTGCTGCTGAGTGTAATAGAAATGATTTCAACTTTTCACAAAAGAAAATTGCATTTCAAAAAAAAAAATTAAAAGAGTTTGGGGAATCTTTTCAACATTGCATCTCCATGCTCCCTTGTTATTGAATCACAATAAGAAACCATGTTAGTTCTCTTCTACTGAGCAAATTGCTTTCCACAATTATGGTTTATGTTTTAATGGGTATAGCTGCCCATTAGGAGAGTTAGTCTAAACCAGCATCGCCTCTTGCTGCGGCACAGACCAGCACCCTGCCTGCTTCACAATATCCATGCCTCCCATGTCGCCTCTAAGGGAAATATATAAATAAATGCGTGCCAATCTTGCTTCTGAGAGAGTTTTAATTGAGGATAATGAAACTTCCCTAGCTCCAAAATGAGTGTATGATGCCCACCAAGCCCTTTAAAATGCTAATAGGCAGCAGACATTTATAGACATTTTGTAGGAATATGTGACATAGTAATGGCACAGCTAAATTGTCAAATTTAGCTGCAATGATCAGAGCTGTTTTCCCCGGCTCTCTCACTGCTGCTGACTTGAAGGATTTTTAGGATTGCACAAGCCAGTGTCTCCAACACTAAGCAGCCTACCTTGCCAGCCGTATGGAAGCTGCATTCTACCCATAAGAAAAGAGAGGGAAATGACCAGCAAGAAGCAGAACCTTTAACTCCATGGGGTTTGGTGTTTCCAGACCCCACTTCCTCTCTCCATTTCAGCTGTGTTTCATCTGTACAATGTGTCACTGGCTTTAAATCATGGTGACCCGGTGAACAAGCAAATGTGTACTTTAACTAAACAACTTATCAATTCAAGTGGGCTGCCTCTGTGTAAAACATGGACTCTGAAATGAGAAAGCATGGCCCTGCTTCAGTAAAACGGAAGAAGAAATCACTTTGACAGAACTGAGATTCCAGTCTGGGTTACTAAATATGGTCACCCCCACCCCTTTTTTCTCTTTCAAGGACGAGGTTCTTTAATTCATGTGGAGTATATCTTACATGACAGCGCAAGAAAGAATGTGGGCAACCCAGGTTAATGCATTTGGGGTCAATATTGACTTGAAAGTGAAGAGAATCTGCCCTCTTGAGATATGCAGTGAACACTCACCAGTATAAAGTAAGTCTTGATTAAAATGCCACTGTTAGGGTGAGTGCCAAAAGCTAGGAGAAACATGAAAGGCATATTTTCAATTGCTTATTAAACAAAGGAGACTACTTTACTTCCTTTAGAATGGGATATAGAACAAAGGACAAATTTAGAATGATTTCCCGTTGCAGCCTCATCCGCCTCAGGGATTTATAAGTGAAATATTTTCACTTCTAAGTTGAAAATGTTGGTCTCTGGGGTTTGAGAGGACAAGTGTCTTTCTCCACCTTCATTACCTGCTAGAAAGGTAAGCCCCATCTGCCAAGGTGCCAGGCAACGGTCTTTTGCTCCCAGGGGACTGCACGTGTGTTTGTGTGAGCAATTGCCAATAGTATGCACCTATTGTAAACACCACTAACTTTTGAAAACACCTCCTAAAAAAGGAAGAAGAAGAAATCATGACATGGCAATGGACAATTAAAATCATGACACACTGATTAATTTATGAATTTCCTCTTTTGTTAAATGACCAATCTGTTTTTAAATTTATAGTTTAAATAAAAATGAAAGATTCTGGGGCATTTAAACTTGGGGTTTAGCAGCATCCCTTAAACTGTGGTTAAAAGTATTTTCTTCAAGAAATTTACTCAGTCGGTGTTTTTCATTGGTACTTCTTGTATTGTTAAGTATTTTTTCTATCATCGCTTTATTTCTCTTTTATTCCCAATTGTACAGATACACATTCAAGTTTCTGTCAACTGCATCATTGCAAATTCATGTGTTTCTCCATGTGCCCTATACAGGTACATAAAATGCTTTAGATTGTGTTCACATAATGGCTGCTGTACCTCCGAATCCACTATATGGCTAGTTTCTCATTTTCTTTATCTACGAACTTTCAACAAATTTGACTTTTTGTTTAGAGGTTCATTTCAAAATTGTTCTCTATGAAAATAAATGACGGTGACGGGGACAAAAAACTTATTATTATTAAATTTAATTGGAGGCCTTTCACGGAATATTCATAGCCTTTGCATTTTTTAGTTCTTCATATTTGTATGTTTTAAATTGACTCTGAATGAGGTAGCATGCCTTTTGCTTACATTTTATACTGCATATGAAAGAAGGCAACACAAAGTTAAGATTCCTAATAGTGTCAGGTACTTAATATTGCCAAAGAGATGCTATTTGAGGGCACTTATGGAGGAAAGATTACTCTGAGGGGACGTCCAGATGAATTTGTATCAGATGTATTTAGAACCAAATGAATGACTTGACTGAGCTTCCTCAAAATGTTTTGGGATTTCTGAATGTGTTTAACTTGACTAGGATCTCTTATTTGTTCCTAAAATCTCTTGCAACATTATTTTGCACTATTGATAGTACAAATCACAGAGTACATTCTTCCTTTTGTGAGCCTTAAAATATATAAACAGTTGCCTATATATAGAACTCTCTTTTGTGGGATGAATGTAAAAGAAACTGATCCCCCAACACCTCCTTCATTTCATATTTCAGTGACAGATTATCAGCACAGCTCCAGCTATGATACAAAATAAAAGATCTTGCTGCATTTGATAAATACTTTTCAGGGAGCATCTTTACTTCACTTTTGAGAGATAAGCACCAGCTTTTTCTCATTTATAAACCCAAATATGCTAGAGACTACAAATGGGGAATAGTGTCATCCATGTTAGATGAAAAAGAGACATACAGCATGGTCAAATCTCTTTGATTTGTTTGGGGAAAAAAGCAGTTATGGACAATAACTATTTCTGCCAAACAATTTAGAATTCAGGTTGCATGCCAATAGCCCATATGTATCATTTATGCAGAAGCAGTTCTGTCATATGCCCTGATAAATGAATCAGAAGAAGAAGACTGTCCTCTTTTCTATGAATGAGCTAATATAATATTTTATGTGCAAGGCAGTGAGAGAGGCAGAGGGAGATTAATGAACAAATGCCTCAAAATGAACAGGAACTTGAGGGTGCATGGGTAGTTTAGTGGTTAGAATGCCCGCCTTTCATGTGGGAGACCCGGGTTCAATTCCTGGACCATGCACCCCCCAAAAAAAGAAAATAAAAGAACCGGAAATTGATACAAAAGCAAAGCAATCACTAATCCTTATTGACTACTACTTTGTAGTCAGCATTGTGTTAATGACGCTTTTTAAGGAAAAACTGGAGTTGGACTGGTTTTACTACATGGATAAAAGAAAGTGGGGCATGGGTTAGAGGAACGGCCTTCACTTCGAGTGATGGACAAGGTCAGCCCACACCTTGACTTTGATCCAGGCCTGCAAATATGAAGCTAATTTGGCACCTCAAAGTATGAAAAATGCATGGTGCTCAAGAAGACTTTTTTTCTCGTTTTAAGGTAATTCATTCTTCTTTGGGTTAGGATCTACTGTGTCCATTTATGTGCATGCACATATATCAAAAACAGAATCTCTTCTTTGGGCCATAGTTGCACATTTACTAAGAAGGGAAATTTTAGACACTGAGAAAATGTCTTGCTGTAGCTGTTAAAGAATAGATGAAGAAGGAGGTGCAAATAAGGGGGCTTTATGGCTTTGAAATTATAGTCTGCCTTGAACTTCAGCCCAGTGGAAAACTTGGTATTGCCTATTTTACTAGGGACAATTAACAATATATTTTTGGGATTAAGAAACTATTTTTAGTTTCAATAACAACGTGTCAGGTATATCAATCATCTTTCTATTTCCTTTAAATAAAAGCATCGATCAATAGCAACAATGATATTTGTTATTGGATATATGTGATATGCTAATTATTTTAGGCATGCTACTTATTTAGTCTCCTCTGTATTAGAATAAATAGACATTATTGATTCATTTTATGATTGGAGAAACTGAGTTGAGACACTTAGTGCCTTGTTGAAGATTATACCCTTAGTGAGTTACAGAACTGGGAAATCAGGCCAGATTTCTTTAATTCTAAGCTTTATGGCATTTTTTTTTTCTTAATCACTAAGCCGTTTCCACTTCCTTCCTGACCTAGCCGTTCTTCATACTGTAGGTCAGAATATAAAAATAAGTCATCAATATATCTTCCTATTCTAGTCAATTTGTCAACAGTGTCCTCCTTCACTATCGGTTTCCTTACTTTTCCTTTCTGATTTCTGTGTGAGACTTTTATCCTTTCACATTAATGACTTTGCAGAATACTTTTGGAAGTTCTGGAGTTTAAATGTTCCACGTGACCTTCATTCAGTTCTATTTTGCTCCACTCATTGCGTTCTATCTGCAGGCTTGAGTGAGAGACTCCCTGCTGGGACCAACAGTACTATGCCCAGAATCTTCCCTCTCAAAGGGGATCAGGCAGGTGCCTGGTTCGACAGCATGACATAGAGTGAATGCTACATAGGGGTGAGATTTTTCGGTCTCATTCAATTTCACAAGAAGGAAACACCTACCCCGTCCCCTGCCCTGCTTTTTGATCTACTGAACACCGTATCAGTTTCTTTTCCTTTACTACCAAAAATATTAAAAGAGTTAACACTATAATTTCCAGTGTTTTGCTGTGCCATTTACTTCTCTATTTAATGGACTTCGTTTGTAACTGTTTAATTCTAGTAACTATGATTTGGAAATTCCAGAAAGAAATCCTAATCACTACTATGATGAACATTATTGAGTCCTCATCTTGATCTCACCACTCCTTTCTTGAATGTTTCTCTTTTCTCTAGTTGTCATTATGTAACTCTCTTCTTGTTCTCTTTCTATCAGTGTAGCCATTCCTTCTCTATTTCCATCACCTCAAATTCTTCCACTCTCCTTCTAAATTATGGTTTTCTCCATGGTTACTCATCAGCACTTTCTGAGGTCTTGGCAACGTACATGACTTTACCTGCTCTCTATATCTATGACTACCCCCCCCCCAAAAAAAAGACATTATATCAGACAAGAGTACTGTAAAGTGTTGAGCACTGTACCTTCTAGAGTTTCCTAAACATCTCCATTCCAAGCAAATCAAACCCAGCCTTTGCAACATGCAATTAAGAATTTACCAAAAACTGCTCTTTCTCCTCTAATCTGACTAGAACCCATAGTTCCAATTAGTTTTCTCTATTGGCTTCTCTTTTTTTCTGATACAGCTTAGCCAGTTAGTAGTATGCCTTGCCGTAAACCCCTGGATATCTCTGTTTCACTTCTTATCTTCAACCCAACTGTTATTGCTTTAGTCAACATACTTAATCCATCCATGGCAGAGTCTGCACTATTAGAATAATCTCCCAAATAATTCCCATGTCTTTAGAATTTTCCCACTCCATCCTTTCTTCTTGTTTTCTAGCCTTGTAAAATGTCAAAGGCAAACAAATTAATCGTTCTTCTCACATGCATAATTGTTTTCAATTCCTTTTCATTCCAATGGTTTAAAAATTAATTCTTCTGGATGAGTTTTCAGAGACTCAACTCTCTCTCAAGCCAAGGACAGAGGAAGCAATGGTGGCCCTTAATCTGCCCTTACCTAGTAGGTGAGAGGGACCTGAATCAAATCACCTAGAAAACAAATGTAAAATTGTAACCTTAACACATGCCTGATAGCATATGCTGGCATGAATCTTAGCAGTCAGGAAAGACAACTCTTGAGTTGAAATCTGAGAAACTTTCAAAGTTAACCAAATATATATATATATATATATATATATATATTAAGATGCTCAGAAAATTTTAAGAAATGATAGGCCAATATGTTTAGCCTGATTATGCATGGCCATAAAAACCACAATAAAAAGACCAGTCTTCATCCTAAATCCAAAGGAAATTAATTAAAGGATTTGAGGGTGAAGTACAGAGTGGTATGATTAGGAAATGAATTGAAAGAGAGCAGGGCAGGTACGGGATATTAAGATTGTAATAATAAAGGTAAGGAAATTGACGGAGATTCAGATAGTACGTAGAATTCTTGACCATTCTGCTTGTGAAGACATAGAAAAGATGATGTGTTAACCAGCAGAAGGTTTGTTTGTTTATTCCTAAATTACATAACATATTTATATGCCCAGAGGAAGGATTTGGTTAAGAATTCAATGTCAAAATACAAAAAATGAAGAAGACGTAATTCAGGACACCTTAAATTATGTGTCTTTAGGGACCTAACAAATAATATAATCCTGTGTAGGTAAAACATTCAGCTATGATATAATAAGCAGTGATGGATTCTTTGGGAAAATGCAGTGTATGCTCTTGTTGGGGATCCAATCATGCCCCCCATAAAGACATGTTCAAGTCTTAATCTACATTTCTGTGAGGGGGAACCCATTTGTAAATAGAACCTTTGGAAATGTTACTATCGGTTAAAGTTTGGGCAAATGTATGAACATGTTTTATTTATTTATTTATTTATTTATTTATTTATTTATTTAATTTATTTGAAGGCTCAATTTAGGTGAGGCCAAATTTAATCAGGTGGATACTCAATCCATATGACTAGAATCTGTATAAGACAGAGGGAATTTGGATACTGTCAGTGAAAGAAAGCCATAGGAGGAGACCAAGAAACAAATTGTCATGGGATAAAGGTAGAGATGCAAGTCAAGTAGCCCCAAATTCTGTGACAAGAAAATACCAGAACAGTACAGACTCGGAGCAAGGATGGCCTGTTGAGACCCTGATTTAGAACTGCTAGCCTCGATAATCATAAGACAATAAATTCCTATTGTTCAAGCCAACCTGTTGTGTGGTAATTGTTGTAGCAGTCCTGGCAAACTGAGACACCCTAAAAGCATTCCAATTTAAACATTGAAATTTCTCATTAAGCATTGGAAACTTTGATAGAAAGGTTGCTTTAAATAGAATAGATTATTCTTCCACCATAAAAGAAAAAAATATATATGTAAATCAATTTCTGAAAAATACCATTGTAGATCTAGGTGAGTTTGTATTTTGAGGAAGAACATGTGATCAAGATCCCTATGGGTAGATCCACTTTTCTCTGCTAAGTAGATGAAGAGGCACTCTCCTGAAAATTAGAATTTATGAAGAAAGTGAGATAGAAAAAAAAAAAACTAGCACATTAGACAATCAAATAATGAATCAAGCTTTTTTGTTTGTTTATTTTCCTGTCTTATACATTATGCCACCCAGAGTCATTAGATCTTATGGAAGAGATTAAATCTCTGCTGGTTGCCAAGCTCCTGGATAAATTAAGGGAATGAATAAAATCTTTCAAACCTTGCTGACATGAACTCTTGATCTTCCAAGGCATGCTTCCTACACAACCACCACAAGACTTCTTTCCGTACCTAGAGTGAATAAGTTAGTGCTTTTCTTTCCTTGGGAATATCTGTCCACTGCATTTCCCTGGTGAGCTAATGTTACTCATTCTTTCAGACACAGATCCCATAACTTTTCTACCTATAAAACTTTGCTAGGTCCCTAATATCTAGGATATTATAAGTGCTCAATTGGTAGATGAAAACCAAGTTTATTCAGTCACTTAATTTAGGTGTGAGTTTATTGTTGCATTAATTGGTTTCAGATGCCCTTGCCTAATTTAATAACCCTTTTGATTTTTTTTCCACACGGAATAGTAACATGATTGAACTGAGAAGGGATTTTATTAAAGACATTCTATTAGACAAGAGTAATGAAAAAAAATGATCTGTTTTTTAACTTAACTTTTCTTTAAATTAAACTTTTAAATAAGTAACAATCTTTTCAAGTTTATTTATTGCATTTCAGAAGAATGCTAGAGTTTTAGAGTTGTATTAAAATAACTTCTGAAATGTGTAAATCCCCCAACTTTAAGATAATGAGAAAAATATTAGGATCTTTTTAATTTGTGATTTATCAGTGGTTTATATTTAATTTTAATTAAATACTTTTAAAGGCAAATTTTGAAAAGCTTTAAGTGTTTTCTATTTATAGTACTGAATCTTTGTTACTGAACAAATGCAATTAACCTGCCTCCAAATGAATATGTGTTATAAACTCGTATTTGATAATAATCAAAATAATCACATTCAGAGCATTTTTGCTTTCTTACATTTATTATCTCTGAAAAAAAAACAGTAAGAATATATTTTCAAACACATATGGAGGTGAATTTCTTGAATAGGAATTTTGTTTTGTATCAATGAATGCACAGGTCTGAGATGCTGCATTCACCATCCCTATTGCCTGCTACATGTCAGGTACACCTCAAAGTCCCCAATAGTTTTAAGATAATTTTAAACTATTGTTGGGTAAGTATTACCCCAAATTTCAGATGACAAAACTGAGTTTCAAAGGTGAAAATTTAGCAGCTGGGATATGTTGAATTTGGATTTATGACTCTTTGATTCTTCAGCCCACATTTCTACCCATTATCTAGACTGTCTTTTCATAGTTAAAAAGTATATAACTTTTTCCAATGGAAATAGCTCTAGTGTATTCTTAGTTTTAAAAATACACTAAATTTTTATTTAGTATTCACTAAATCTAACTTGAAAGCAGATACATACAACCAGAAAGGGAAAGTCCCTTTACTTCAATATAACAGAGATAATGATGCATGGCTTTTCTTTTCTATTTTCCAGTCTTCTTTTGGTACACAGAACCACAAAACATTACTGAGATTATCTGACTCTTATTTTTGCCATTCACAAGATTGATTATATCCAGAATTTATAGTGTATTGGAAAAGGGCACTCCCATGCACTATTGGTAAGAGTATGAATTGGTCCAACCTTTCAGAATGGCAGCTTGACGATATGCGTTAAATCTTAATGCCATTTATCTAGCAATTTCAGCTTCTGAGACTTTAACTAATAGTCATAATCAGAAAAAGGTACAAAAATGTATGAACAAAATATTCATGGCATAACATTGCAATAACATTAAAATGGGTTTAAAAATTAGAAATATGTAGATAATTTGAAATAAAGTCATGCAAAATATTGCATTTTGTCTCAGATTTTTATGTCTTAGGATAAATAATTTCCTCCAGAATATTAATGCATAACTATAACCCTAGGATAGCTTTACTGGACATGTGAATAATTAATTCAATGATAGTTCAGGATATTCATGGAATTAGATTTACACCAAATTGACTCTACTGTAGGAGCCACTCATTTTGACTACTGCAAATAAGGAAGCCATATGGAGTGGTTTGATATTGGACTTTAACTTGAAAACTGAATATAAGTTAGCCAGAAAAAGGGAGGAGTGTTGAAATTTTGCTAGGCAGAGAGGCATGAACAACTAAAACTACAGATCTGAGAGAAAGAATATACAGAGTATGGTAAAGATTTTGGTCTTCTTGGAGCATCATGGGGAAGAAGCCAGGGCAGAAAGATGTGGCTGGAGAAGTTACAGAAGGCAAGTCGTCTCATTCATCACAGAAGCAATATTCAGATTTCCTGTTTTTTCATAACGTGAGGATAATAAATGCTATCTTATTGTAATTAAGAGTTCACAGAGTTATGTTTATTAATGCTAGCAGCTTTCTTATCTGTCTAAATAATATCTCTGCCATACTTCTGGGGTTTTAAAGCTAAGAGGAAAATGTGTAGGTAATGTTTTTATAGAGATAAAACGTAAAGCAGCCCATATCTAAGCTGTGTGCCTGTGTTCAGTGTCTGCCTGTTGGGTAGGTGGGTGGCTCTAGTCACTTTTTCATAGTCTTGCAGAGCAAAAAAGTCATTCTAGGATAGCAGTCATGATGGCTGGGATCCAGCCGTGTGTGATTAATTTCTAAATGCAGCAATCAAAGCCAGCTTTAATCACTTTCAAAGCTATATACAGATCCAATCGGAAAGGAGCTCCAAATGAAAGCCAGTGCTTGAATATGGATTTTCTTTGAATAGAAGGACTTTCAAAGAATTCATGAAATTTGCTACGCTGGTACTATGCCCATTCATTTTACTACATAATTGAAGCATAGGAATAGAACTGCCTCCCCCGTTAAGCAAGCTTTTCAGACACCAAGTTCTAAATGATGATTCCTACACCCAATTAGGGGAAATTTTTCTCTTTGTTTTTCCAATGTGTTTTCCTTCATCTCATTTAAAAGATAAAATGCAATTAAGAAAAAAATAGCCAACCCACTTCTTTATAAGGAAAAAAAAAGATTCTAGAGAAATTATATGCAAATTGGGGGGTTGTTATTTCTGCTATGTTATAACCATGTGATTCATATAAACACTTCAATTGATGAGTTTCTTCCAAGCTAGCTATGTGCTAAGCCGTGTGGATATGGTAACAAACTAGAAGATCAAAATTCCTGTCTCACTGTGTTTTAATTCACTGAACAAATAAGCAAATGTATATTATATCAGATATTGATGAATAGTATAGAAATTTTTTAAAAGGCAACATTAGTGAAGTAGTGAATATAGGGTGCACCTCTATTTGAGGTTCAGAGGTAAGAGAAAGCCTTTCTGATGTTTGGCATTTGAATTGAGATTTGAAGGAAATGAAAGGGCAAGAGCATTCCAAGGGATTTGTACGAGAAGGGGAGCCTGGTAGAGGGCGAAGTAAAAAAGGTAGTTAAGCATCAAAACTTGCAGGGACTCAACTTAGATTTTGCACCAAGAGGCATAGGAATGGTGTAGTCTGAGTAATCTTAGCTACCCTGTGGAAGAGATTTGGTTTGATGGGAGTGAGAGGGGCAATAATGGAAGGCATAAGGAGGGCTTTTGTGGTAGCCTCAGCAGGGAGCAGTAAACCAGGGTGCTCTTAATGGAGAGATGGAGTGAGGCAGAAACATTGGGAATGAAAACAACCAGAGGTGCTGTTGGAATAGATAATGAAGGAGTAAAAAATGGCACCCAGCTTTTCATATTGGAAGCTATATTGCTTGTCAATGGATTATTGAGGTGAGGAAGACAGGAAGGATGAAAGCATAATATGAGATGAAACCCAGCAGGGAAATGTCAAGTAGCAATTGTGATCATCTGAAAATAACTACATCAAGTATAAGAATGCCTATTTCTTAAAACACGTGGATTAAGATACTATATATTGACAAGTTAAACTTACCTCCATTTGGATTTGTAATAGAAAAAATGCAAGATGGCAATGAAATAATCCATATAGGGTTTGATCTTTTATTTAATATGAAAAGTCAGGAGGTGCAAGAGCAGTTCAGCAGTAGAAGGCTCATCTTCCACGTGGGAGACCTGGGTTTAATTCCCTGACCATGTAACTCTCCCACCTCCCCACCCCCCCAAAAAAAAGTCAGGACTTTGCTGCTGCATTTAGATATAAGAATACCATCCTTGGGTGGGCCATGGTGGCTCAGCAGGCAAGAATGCTTGCCTGCTATGCCAGAGGACCCGGGTTCGATTCCCAGTGCCTGCCCATGTTAAAAAAAAAAAAAAAAACAATCTTTATTTCAGGGGCCATAAGACATATATATCATTAGCATCACACTATAAATATATATGAAATAGTGTATTTGGGGGGAAATTTAAAAATAGATAAATTGATATGATTTCCTCAGTCTCTCAATAATTCACAAGGACATGCTAAGATCTGGTATAGCCAGGCTGGAATCACCACTCCTGGAAGAACTATAGTAGAAGGACCACATCTCTGTAATCATATACAGATTTTTAGGGGGAGGAAGCAGGCAACAAGATCTAGGAATTCTCCGGTAATGCTGCTTCCTTTTTGAAGTGGCCACGTTAAAAGAAGAAAGCTCCTGATCTCAGCCTTTGGTATCCGGTTTTTCTTACGTGAGCTAGTTCAGATAAAGTAAGTCTGTTTCTTGCTCACTCACTGACAGGGTGGAGGAAATGAGCCTCCAGGGACATCAAGATTTGTCTCTTCTCAGCATCATTAGGCTTCTCTCAGCCATTGGCATTTTCATTTCCCATTGCAATTTAACTTACATAGATGCCATCTATACAAATTCTTTTTTCTTAAGTTCCCCATTCATCCTATAAATTCTTAGCAACATTTTTTTTCTGTTTTTCATTAACACCATATTCTCTTTAATAATATTTTTGTAAAAAGTAATAAAAATTTATAAAATTTACTTTTCTTTCTGATATTTAGGCAAACTTTAATTTAGAAATTAGGCAGATACATGTATTCATATTTTACTCCCTTACCAAGTATTATAAAAGTTTAATACCAACCTTCCCTTTGATCCTGAACTTCTGTGTGCCTCCAGCATTGAATAGATGAAACTAATAGAAATATGAAAAGCTATTGCATTTTCCTTCATGTTCTAAACATATGTTATTCCTATATCAGGTAGTGGATAAATTGTTCACCACTTGTAAGGAAGAAATTTGGCTGTATATTAAGTTTCCCAAATTGATGTAAACACACGTAATATGTAGCAAAACATTGATTCACTATCTGGTAAACCAACTGTATTAGTTAGGGTTCTCCAGTGAAAGTGACAAAATATACATAGATCATGTATGTATATTATGTATTATATATATTAAATGTTATGAAATTTAATAAAATAATTGGCTTATGCAGTTATGGAGATGGTTAAAGTCCAAATTTTGCAGGACAGGTCACACGCTGGGACCTCTGGATAAGGTTTTTGACAAATTTCCGAGGAGAATCTGGCTGGCTGAAGTAGAGATAGAAATTCCTGTTTCTAACTGCTGAAATCATAACTTCTCATTTTAAGGCTTACAGTTGATTGGATGAAACTTCCCTCATTGTTGGAGACAATCTGCTTAGTTGATGCAAAATCAGCCATATATGCCATCAAATTACTGATGATTTAAATCCAGGAACTATCCTCACAGTAACAATCAGGCCAGTGTTGCTTGACTAAACATTGGGATACCAGAACCTTTCTAAGTTGACACGTGAACTTAACCATCATAGTCTACCCCTTATCAACTTGGCACCCATATATATTTACATCTCCTTATACCATACTTAATCTCTCAATAAAAAACACAACAGTCATATTTTCACCTAACAGGTCTCAACTATCCTGTGTACAACAGTAAGCACACTTTCCCCAGAAGGTACAAGCAGAAAGTGCTTTGATAATATTTGCTCTTTAACTTGATATCCTATAATTTAGATACTGTGACATGATGTTAACGCAAGTTACACCATAAGATAAATCTAAAATTATCATCCCATTTATTACCTGGACTCATGTTAGAATGGCTTTTCCTATTTATTATTACATCCAATTCTCACTAAATTCTAGGCTTACAGTCTTAACAGAAAAGAAGACAGAACTTACAGTTTTGACTAAATTTTGAAAATACCATAACATCTTAAAACAATTAAGTAAAAATAACTATGTTAGATCATGTGTGCACAAATTCTTAGGTACATAGTTATATTTCTTGCTTTAATAATGATTTACTATTAAACCAGATGAAATTTGCAGCAATGGTTATTTCAATATTGGTAAGGCATGAGGCATTGTCCCAGGGGCCAAAGGAAATTAAAGTAAAAGTGATATAAATACTTGTTTAGAATAATGCACTGAAGAAAACATAATATTTAGCCTAATTTGAGGCATTAATTTTGAATTTATGATGAAATCCATGTCCTCTCTTGAATTCAACTTCACCATCTATAAAAAGATGATATTAATTATTAATTTATCTACCTCAATCTTTTGAGAAAACCAAATGAAATATGTTTCTAAAAGCATTTTCTCAAATGCAAGTCATGGCACTAGCATTTCCTTAATGAATTTCACAAAACATGAGTCAAACTAAGAGTTCAGTCAAAAAGAGATTGCTGGTGGGTGCACAGGTGGCTCAGTGGTATAATGCTCACCTTACATGTGGGAGACCCGGGTTCGATTCCCAGACCATGCACCCCCCACCCCTCAATAAACAGAAGTTCCTGGCCACATTGGCAAATGCATCATACACTATCTATTCCACTTGGAGTAGCATGTTGCATATCAACATATAGGCTCTGCATTTGTGTGCAAACTAGCCCTCTCCAAATTTATTTAACAGAAGTTTATTATTCATATAGCACCTGTTAGCATTGCAAAATTTATAGTACCAGAGAACACGCTGAGGAAATGATAAACCAGATAAATGTTAGTTGTGCCTTCATCACTATAGTCTATTAATAGCAATGACATAATTATACAAATAGCTACAACACACAGCATATGCTTGTTGGGATAAAGGTGGTACAAGTGATAGCATGCTATCTCATAGACAGGAAGTGTTAAATAGAGTTAGTAAAATCAGCTAATGCCTAAAAGATATAAGATAACCCTTGTAGAAGATTATGAAATTTGAAAGTGCCTACGGTCCACAGTCCATTTTAGCAGTAATAGGTAATATAGATGGATATATACGTATGCATGTACATGTATAGGTGTGTGTGTATCACTAAAATTAATAAATCAGTAAATCAGAACAAATCATGTATTAGAGGACACCATCTTGAAATAGAACAGTTGGTAGCATTTATTTTTTGGATATGTTGATCTCTCCGTGTTGATTTGTCATTTACATGAATGTGTTTCCGAGCCATAAATGACTTTGGGTATGACTATGGAATTAGCATTTGAGTATGAAAAAATGGATTGTGAATTTGTTGACCTCAGAGTCATAGAATTAGGGAGGAAAATAAAAACAGTTGAAAGCAGTGCCAAAAAATCTGTTGAACTAAAAATTTCTGTCACTTTGCTACGTATATGTGCTTTAAGGCACAGCAAAAATTAGTAACAGCTAAATACATTTATTCTCACATCAGGAATATCAAGAACCTATATTAACCATGAAGCCAGAGGTTTTCAGAAAGGATAGCCCCAGTCACCGATTGTTTGGGTTTTCTAAAACTGCCAGAATGTAATATACCAGAAATGAGTTGGCTTTTACAGTGGAGATTTATTCGTTTGCAAATTTGCAGTTCTAAGGCTGTGAAAATGTCCAAATTAGGGCACCAACAGGATGATAACCTTTTCTAAGAAAGGTATCTGGGACACCTCTGTCACATGGGAAGGTACAAGACTGGCATCTGCTGGTCTTTTTCTCCCGTTTCATTGCTTTCAGCTTCTGGCTTCAGTGGCTTCCTCTCTCAGCTCCTCTGGGGGCTTTTCTCTCTAAAAGCTCTTTGTGCCTTTTCTGTCTTTTATCCTTTCACAAAGGATTCCAGTGAAAGGATTAAGGCCCACTTTAAATGGACTGGGTCATATCACAGTTGAAATAGCCTAACCAAATGATCCTACCCACAATAGGTCTGTACTTACAGAATGGATTAAGAGAATATGTGGTTTTTCTGAGGTATACATAACAGCTTCAAACTAACACACTGATCAAGGGAGTGAAACTTGCATTAAGTTGGCTAATCATGGAAACTTTGTTCACCTTGTTATTTGTTTTAGAAACACACGTGAGCCAGTTTTATCCAGTGTGATATGAGGGGAATTATTCTGGAAGAAATTTAATTGAGTAACAAAGAAGATCGAGTTCCTGTTCTATTGGTAGATATTGATATATCTGTGAATATATATTGGGAACTGCTTCAGACATCTTGCAGTGAGGAAAGGATCAAAGCAACATGCTGAGGCATATAGAGGAAAAAGCTGTAACAAACTTAAAGCCTTGCTGATGGTGTCGAGGTGCTGATTTAACTGCCTTGCTTCTGGAATCTTTGTTTTGGGAGATGACAGTTCACTTTATGATTTTACAAAAAAACATTGTGTTATGATATTAATAATGAATAATTAATAAATTGTAAATTAATAACAGCCCAAATCACCCCAACCAATAAAGATCAAAGAAGAAAATATCAGTTCCTTTCACAGAGCCTATAAAATAATACAATATATTGTTTCTTTAATTTGTATCCTGCATCTTGAAAATTTGGGGACACCTAAATCCAAGATTACATTTAATTTAAAATAATTTACCTAAAGGCTAAGAAGTAAAACTGTGCATGAAAAAGGAAGCTCAGGCTGCAATTCATATTACCGCTCTTTCCTTCAATATATCTCAATCCCTGCTGAAGTAATTTTTCCCTTACATTTATTCCAGGACTACCCTTATATAGTTTTTCCTCCATGAGATAGATAAGCAAGTATGCCAGATGATATATAATCTAACACCTCCACTTTCCTGAGCAGAGAGATGAATGTAATATAAATGTAAACATAAGAGACACACAGTACAGAGTCGTTAAGTTGTGGACGAACTGAAATCACAAGGATTGTGAGCTGCTTCTACCGCTTACTAGCTGGTGGCTCTGGGAAATCCATTTAAGATTTGAGTGTGCTGCATCCCTGATATAAAAAATGAGCAAATAGCATCCACCTCACCGCATAATTGTGAGGATGAAGTGCTTATAAAAGTGTCAAGCAGATTGCGAGCACTACTCAATATGCAACTGAAAACAGTATAGAAGGATGTCCTTTGCTTAGCTCATTCAGAAAGTCTAAATGTATTCCAAAGGATATATTTTTAAATCAATACATATTGCACTCATATTATCAGAAGAAGTGCGTTTCCTCATAAACATGGAGCAGTCAGTCACTGATATGACATTAAAGCAACAGCTTATGATAACAGTGCTTTATAGCCTTATAGTACATTTATTCTAAGTAGCTAGAAGCACTTACCAGACATTACTGAATTAATTATTGTAGATCCCTCCGTGGTAGGTCAAAATCATTATCTCAGTGTTAGAGCTAGGGATACTGATGTACAGAACCAGAGAGCTACTTGCTTAACCTGAATGACTGGTTCAGTGTGGAGCCAGGAATAGAAGCAATGGTCTGACTCCCTATCAAGGAAACTTACCATGTTAAGTGGGCCATGCTAATCCTTGTACTAGATATTTTTTAAATTGTTTCCTTCCAAAGAGTATGTAAGTGTATCTAATTTTAAATGTTAAGACAGACAAGAGGAAGCATTCATGGACCTCTGACAGCTTCTATTTTTAAACATATATACACTAACCTTTTGCTTTCAGATTATCATGAATTCTAACAATTCAGATTGCTGTTTAATTAAAATTTTAATTAACAGTAGCTACTGGCAAAATGAGCAAAATAGGATAAATGTTAATTTTATAGTTCAAGCCAATTGAAGGTTAAGAAAAAAAAAATCTTCCTATTAAGTTCATCACAATCATGAGGAGTATGTCACCAATTCTCAGATACACTAAATTAGTGATTCTGCAGCCAGAGGATAGATTGTGAAATGCTAACCTAGACATATTCTTTTGTTTAGAAAAGCCATTACAGAAGTGGGTCGCCAAGAATGGTGATTGGGTGAGAAGTATGAAATTTTAAAACTAAACTAATAATAATAATAAAAACAAAACAATAATACTTGAATTCTCATTTGATTTACCACCTCTCTAACACTGCACACATAACGGAAACCTTCCTAGCTCATGTTTAGTCATTTTTTAACTCATCAATTATATCTACATATATTGTGAAGCCATGAGGATTAAAAAGTGTCAAAGAAGGAAAATTGCCTAATATCAGATATTCAGCAGAGGTAAGTTGAAATGATATGTGGGAAGTCAATTGGATTATTTAAAATATTCAATTCCCCAAAGCCGATAACCCTAGAAAATCAGAAAAACTTGAAGTCTCTAATCATATTATTCCTATTTGCTCTTGGATATTAAGGTTCTCAATGAAATATCTTCAAAAGAAGCAGGGCTGGTTATTATTGTGCAATAACAAGCAATTGTCTATTTTTTAGTGCCACTTGGGATTCTGCCCATATACACATGTTGTTCAGCTATGAACTTCACACTTACAGAATCTGCTAGGTGCCTGCTGTCCTTTTCGAAATAGATACTAATAAACTAAATAATCTGAAGATATAATGGCAAATAACATTTGGTGGGTCATTACAATTAAGTGCATTTTTAATGAGCAGTAAAGTTATACAGCAAAAATAAACTCTCATAGCTAATTTAGAAGCATTGAGGAAAGCTGAAGAAGAGAGAGATGAAACAGGAGAGAAAAGTATATTTTTCAGCATCCCTGGCTCTGGGTTGAATCCCAAATATGCCACTTCTTAAATTTATGACCTGACATAAGTTAATATATTTTCTTAGAATTCCAGTTTCCTCACATCTAAAACAGAGAGAATTGAAGGGGGGAAACCGTGAAGAAAGAGATGAGATTTGTATATAAAGCAATTCGCACTGTGCCTAGTCAATGACATCCATTCAACAACCATTGCTTTCTCTTCCTTTCTCCTTGTACCATATAGTGCAGGCATAGTTCCAGCCCTGAGAAAGAATGAATACTCAGGATATATACTAGACATTGGAATGCTAGATGTAAATTACTTCTTCTTTCAGATGTTATTTTCTCAGAATTAGTCTTTATGTGAAGCTCTTCAAGTTCAATGTGTTAAACAATTCTGAATGCTTTCCTGAAGTCAAAGGTCTCACTATGCTGCATAATAGTTTGACTGAAAAGGTAGTATGCAAATCAAATGTGTGCTGTCATCATAATTGATGACCCTTCATTTCCAGACTCTTAGAAGTTTCTCCAATATAAGGAAGAATTTTGGCTCAAGAAATGCGTTTGCATGATTGATATTTTACTATGTAAAAGAACAAGATAGTAATGAGTTCAAACTATAAAGTGTGAATCATCTTTTATCTATATCTCTCTGTGTATAAATATGAGGACACAAGGATAAAGTGAAAAAGAGTAAAATTGCATGTGTGTAGACAAAGAATGAAACAGAGAAGCAGAAAGCTACTGAGAGCCAGAGTGAGACACAAAATAAAGACAATGAGCAAGGGAGAGAGACAGAGAGAAGCTAGAGACAGGGAATGAGGGAATGAGGGGAAGGGAGGGAGAGAGAGAGAAACGGAGTCTGCCAGCGTGAATAAAAGCAAAAAAAAAAAAAATGCATTAGACAGAGAGACTTAGGGACAGATAGAAAAGGAAAAGATAAATGCATCCAAAGTAGTAGTAATTTCTTCTTGTTTGACATAAGAAAGGGTGCTTATTCTTCCTTAGTGGAGTGTAGTTTTTGTCAAGGGGAGGTCACCGGGGAAGATGTGTGCTTCACAGCAAGGACTGCTGTCTCTTTGTGGTACTTATTTGTGCAGTATATGCCCTATGCACACATTATTTACCTTGATTATTCTTTGAAGGAATGCATTAGGCTCTTTATTTTTATATATGACATATATCAGACATTGTACCACATCAGTTCAAAACAGTATGTGAATCATGTTCAACACAAATAATATGTGTCCATATTTGAAAGCTGCAAGGAGAGTCAGGACGGAAAGAAGTTGAAGGATGAAAAGCACATAATTAAAGCCAAGTTTTGTTTATTTGCTTTCATTTTTTTACTCAAGAAAAAATAAAGAAAGAAATATGCATTAATATTATCATAAATATGTTTATCCATCTGTCTGTGTTGTAACCTAGACTATGTTGTAAATAAACTATTTTAAAATTAAATGACCTCTTTCGGCAACCTAAGATAGCAAAGTCTGCTAAATACTTCTGATAATGGTAAAATATCTGACCAATCACTATATAGAGGTATTATAGTAGACAGAAAAATGAGCTTTAACTGTGCAAAAGAGAATTTTTTTAAATGGCACAATGTGAGTGGTTTTAGAGAAGACTAGTATTGTAATAATGGAGGAAGGGGCAAGAAAAAAGAATATATTCTTTTAATATAGGTCCCATTCAAAATTAATATGTACCTACAAATATACACATTACCTCCATGCATATAAACATACAGCACTGTCATTTCACAATGTTTGGAGTCACACCTAGCCAGTACAGATATAACTGATGTACAGCCACAATGAATACTTCAAAAAGTGTTTACATCTCCCCTGATGATCATCAGTTCTCCATCTTCAGTGCCATAAAAATTCTGCTCTCCTTCCTCAGCTATTATTCTTGGAAGGAAATTATTTACTTACAGATATAGTAGGAAGTATATACATTCTAATGATGAGATTGAAGAAAATCAAGATTATTGAGAAAATAAAGGATGATGACATCTTTTGGGTTAAGTAGATTTATGTGGCAGAGGAAAGATATTAGATATGGAATATGGATTTTTTAGCTTAACGTTGATAACATTAATGGGAACAGACCCAGAAGAGTCATATATCAAATACTTCATAAAAGAAAATACCATTAACTAAATATAGAAAAATCATTATTCATCATGATATGCCATTACCTGTAGTATTTTATGTTTAAAACTAGAATTAAAGATTTAAATTTATGTTTTGTTTTTTTTTTTTTGTAAATATCATCATGCTTCCTTTATGGTGAATTCCAGACCGACAAGGAGAGAAATGGAGCATTCCAGAGCCATTGAGTCCAAAGAGCTATATATTTGAAGAATTTGTTATCATAAACAAAAATCACAGCTTTTAAAATTCTAACTCCCCAGCATGGTGTGACCATGGCTCAGTGGCAGAATTCTTGCTTGCCATGCCGAAGACTAGGGTTTGATTCCTGGTGCCTGCCCATGCAAAAAAAATTAATTAATTAATTAATTAATTAAATAAATTCTAACTTCCCAGAGTAGAAACAAGCCAAGGACAGTGATACTGCTACCAAATCTGTCTATGGCATTATACTTTTTGACCTAATTTGGTTTGGCAATATAATGTCATTCCAATTCCCGAAGGTATCTATCTTCCAGCAAGGCATTGGATTCTTGTGGGTGATTTACTTGATTGATATTTATTCATTCTGTTGCTTAAAATCATTCATGTGACCAGCAGCTGTCAGAATACAAATGGAGATACTCTAACACATATTCCACAAACCACATTCATTCCTTCATGTGTTCTCTCCTGCCAATTAAAATGGATCAAGTCCAAACAAAGTTTTTATTTTCTCATTTGTAGGTATATTTCATTCCTTTTAGAGATATATAACTACAAAGAGTGAACGATCATTTTTAGAACTGGTTTTTTACGTTTATTAAGAATCACATATTTTCTGCCCAAAATTCTTCCATGTAAAATATAAATGTTGGGTGTCAACAACTAAGGTTTATCTAAAACTAAAGAAATAGGTGTGTATGCAAATATTATTTTTCAGATAAAAGATTTCCGAAATTTGATTCAAATTGACATTTACAATCATATATTTCAAAAACTAAAATATATCTTCTATGTCCAGAGCGCAATTATGTGTTAAACAGATATTATTCAAATATAAATATCAAATATTAAAGTTGTCTGAAATAGAATGCACTTGAGCAGTGGCATGTCCGTAAGAGAAAATTCTTCTTTATAAGCATTTTACAAGTCACATTTTACTATGTAGTTTTCTGTCTGTCAAAATATTTTAAATGCATGTGTACATATTTTTGTATAATTTAGAATGATTTGTCTTCTCAGTATTTGCAATGTGATTGATAAAAAGAGTATTATTCCTTGGATTTATTTTGATTGGTCTACTTTTATCTTTTAAAAATGCTAGAAGCAGATTACTTTAGCTACTAATAATTTAGAAACATAATATATATTTTAAGTGATTCATATTCTAAGAAAATTGGACTTCTCAAACAGACTACCAATCAGTCTAATATGGGCATAAAGAAGAACTCTAGACCCTACTCAAATGATAACCAGTTGTCCATTAAAAATAAACAGCTATCTCAGCACTGGTATAAGAATGCATTCATTCAAAGTATTGAGAATCTATTGCATGTCAGGTCCTAGCCTAGATGTTTGGCATATATCAGTGAACAAAAGCGATAAAGTTCCTTGCCCTTCTGGAACCCCCATTCTGTCAGAATAAAATGAGAAATAAGCACTAGGCATAAAAAATATGGTGATAATTGATAAAGAATAAAAAGGAATATAAGGACAACAGAACAGAATGTTTGGTGTTTGTGGTGGGGGATGATCACAATTTTTAAATGGGTCATAAATTTCCCACCTATTGAGGAACCGAAATGTGAGCAAAAACTTAAAGTAGGTAAAGTAATTGGAGCAGCAGGTCAAGTAATTAGTAAAAAGATTAACAAGAACATGTCTGAGAAAACCAGAGAACATCCCAGAGGGTGGTGTGACTGAAATGGAGAAAGTGAAAGGGAGATTAATAGAGGATGAGTTCAGAGAACTTATGGGGCACTCATCATGTGCGTTCTTGTGGGTCATTGTTCGGATTTTGACCTTCACCCTGAACGCAACAGTTAATTGTGTAAATGTGCAAAGGAATGACATGACCAGAACAAGGCCGAGTGGCACTTCGTCTGCTGTGCTGAGAATGAGTTGTAGGAGGGTGTGATGGATAATTTTATATATCAACTTGGCTAGGTTATGGTGTCCAGTTGCTAAGTAATGAGCAATCACTTCAATGTCACTGTGAAGATATTTTGCAGATGTGATTAGCATCTAAAAGCAGTTGACATTGAGTAAAGAAGATGACCCTTGATAATGTGGCTAGATCTCATGGAATCTAATCAGTTGAAGTCCTTAGGAGCAAAGAATTGATGTTACCCAGAGAAGAAGAAAATCTGCCACATGACTAAATATCAGCTCCTCTCTAAGTTTCCAGCCTGCTGGCCTCCCTGTGGATTTTGGACTTCAAACTGTATGATCACTCTTACCAGTCTAAGAATTTTAGACTTCAAGGCTTGCTAGCTCCCACAATCATGTGAACCAATTCCTTAAAATAAATCTCGTACATTTATGTTTTAGTTTCCAAGATCCTAAAATAAACACTGTGCAGTAGGTTGGCTTAACAAAAGGAACTTACTGGCTCAAGGTTGAAAGTCTAGATAATCTTCCTCCCATCATCTGTCTCACCTTGCAGGCTGGCAATCTTTGGAGTTCTTTGGCTTTTCTATCACATAGCAAAGCACATGACGGCATCTTCTTTCTCTTCTGGGTTCCATTGGCTTTCAGCTTCTTGCTTCTCCTATGGCTTCTCCCCCTGGCCCTCTGTCTGAATTTTCTTCTGCTTATAAAGGACTCCAGTTATCCAGTTTAAAGCCCACCCTGATTTGCTTAGGCCACATCTTAATTGAACTAACATCTTCAAAAGATCCTATTTATAATGTGTCTATACCCAAAAGAGCAGAGGTTGGAATATGAACCTGCCTTTTGTAGGGGATATGATTCAACCCCCAATAGTATTATCTGACTGATGGATATAGTGACAAGAATGAAAGCACAGACATTGCCTTGAGGTGAACCATATTTAGACAACAGGTCTAAGATGAATTAATTACATTTATCCAGGGAATGCTCCTGGGAAATGCACAAATCTAGTGGGGAGTATAAGTACTAAACTTTGCAATGACACAGCTCTTAGCAAATAGGTTAAGTCATTTGGTGCCAGCAAGGGTGAATGTGTTTGAATGTGTTTGAAAGTATGCATTTACATCTTCTAAGAAAGCTTGTGGTAAACAAAACTGGAATCTACTGATGAAGAAGTTTAAGGGAACTTAAACTCAGTAGAACTGTAGCATTCCCAATGTACTCCTTTGGATTAATAATAGTATTAAAGATAAATACACAAATGAGAAAATAGATCAGGCATGTATTAAAGCTTCTGTATTAGCTAAGGTTATCTAGAATCAGCAGGAAATATCTGTAGATATAAGTTTATAAAAGTGTCTCACATAACCGTGGGGATACAGAGTCCAAAGTCTGTAGGGCAGGCCGCAAGCTGGTAACTCTGATGAAGTTCCTCAGTGAATTCTCAGGAGAGGGTGGCTGGACAACCATGGGAATGGAAGAGTCCAAAATCTGTGGGGCAGGCTGTGAAGCTGGTGACTCTAGTGAAGGGTCTGGGTGAACTCCACAGGAGAGGCTTGCCAGCTGAAACAGGAAAGTGACTGTCTCTTCTGAATCCTCCTTAAAAGCCTTCCAGTGACTAGATTCAGTGCCATTCATTGATGAAGACACTCCCCTTAGCTAATTATAAACACAATCAGTTGTGGATGCAGCCATCATAATCATGATTTAAGTCCATGAAATGTCCTCATACCAACAGACAGGCCAGTGCTTGCCCAACCAGATGACTTGGCACCACCACCTGGCCAAGTTGACACACGAACCTGATGATGACATGGCAGCTTCTATGACAGTTCATCTATGTTTTCACTTTCTTCACTTGGTATAGTCCCTCTGAGTTGTAACATGAAAACCTAAGGATGTAGGCAAAGTTGTAACAGCAGATACATTCCAAGGGCCATATTTGTAGGGAGCTGAGCAGGGACTCCATGCAGGCCTCTGGACAATTCTCTAAAACATGGTTGTCAAGGGCCCTTAATATTGTTGCTTTATGACATCAAATATTTGAATTCATTTTGATTTGTTTTTGTAAGGTCCTGAGAATTCCAGTGCGTGCTTTCCTTATCTAAAGAATGATCTACTTGATACACTTTCTCCTGCTAAAAATTATTCATATGACTACTCAATGTAATTATATAATCTGAGGACTTCTAAAGACACCCAGCCAAGAAGATACCACAGTGCCCCTTGGGAAATTCTAACATATCCAAAGTAGAATGTTATTTTTTTGTTTCTTATGTAACTAGCTTCCTATAGGGTTTACTGCCAGATTTAGCCCATTTTCAACCTCATCTCTACATGCCAAATGATTGAAATAAGGAGTCTTTAAGAATTTGCATAACTCTGTAGAGCAATATGTAACAGATGAATGATGATGTTCCAATTTTCATTGACTTAGCACCTATTTTATTCTTCTCATCTCTGTTACTGTTTGTTGACACATGAACCTGACCATTACATGACAGCTTCTATGACAGTCATGGAAGTCACATTTAGTCTGGAGCTGCAATTGTTATTTCTAGATTTTGAGAGGCTATGTTATTTCCCTGGAATTGAGAGGCATTTCCCTGGAATTCTGCATACCTGTGTGACACCTAGGACTCAGAGTAGTAGTTCTGCACCTGTGAAAGTCAGCATTTCCACATATAAGATTTGTTAAAGAAGCTGAGAAAGATCAGTCTGCAAATAGAGAAAAGAACAAAGCCAATTGGATCATGACTAAGGTAAATCAGATACAGGGGTAAGGTGGACATTGTATTTTAGAACTTCACCTGCCCAATGAGACCAAAGGAAGAGAGGTTTATTTTGTCCAAAACCTAATTTTTGCAGCACATAACCTAACTCAACCTGTCTGAATAGATCATTCATACAACCCAAACACATGGAGAATGGGACTGAGGGCTTGTATTTCTGCATAACTTAATGTAATGCCTAGATACATACAGACTATGCTGAGCGGGTAATTAAAATGTATTGGCAAAATCCCTTGAGGGATGGGAGGAAAAATATGAAACTATTAAGTTTTACCACTGGGAAAACCTCTGATACTGCTTCAAACATTAGGGACTCCCAAGTCAATACACCATGCCCCTGATCTTGTGGCTTGCTCTTTTGAAGCTTATTTATGTAGCAAAAAGCTAAGCCTACATATGTTATGCCTAAGAGCTAATTCCACAGGAGTACTTGCTGTTCAGATATGGCCTCTTTTTCTCTAATTCAACACTGCAGGTGAAATCATTACCCTGCCCCCTATGTGAGACATGACATTCAGAGGTGAAAGTCTTCTGGCAGTGTGGTATATGAATCCTAGGTATGAGTCTGACCCTGGCATTGTGAGATCGACACTGTTTTCCTGACCAAAAGAGGAAGAAGAATTGTAACAAAATGAGGTATTAGTGCCTGAGAAAATTGAAAAAAATAGAGTTGAGAGGCTGTTCTGGAGGCTACTCTTAAATAACCTAGCTAGTTATTGCTATTTACCACCATTTGCCAAACTGCCAATCCTAAAGTAGGCCTAGGGATCTACCTGAGATTCCAGAAAAGTTCCATGCACCATGATTACTTTCCAGAAACTTACAACCTCCAGATGCATTCCTAGGCCAGTTAAGTCCTGGAACCCAGAGGGGACCAGCCTCTCCAAGAACATCAACTAATTCTGTCCCCCTACTCCATATTATTGACAACCCTGTACAACATGAAAATGTTAGAATGGGCATAGCCTAAATTCCCCAAAAGATTATGAGATGGATCAAAGGAGAAAGAGGAATCATTAAAGAGAAGATAAGATTTAACAAATGAGGATGGCTGCTGAATCATTATATTGATATTTCTTTTAGTCTCCACTGTCTTGGAGCAGTCAGAAGGAAACACCTAAAATTGTGGAATGGTAACACATACCAAACTCTGAACTCTGTTCTAAAGAACTACTTGCTGCAATGTACTTTGAAATTTATTGTTCTTATATATATATATATATATATATATATATATATATATAAAATATCTCACAGTATAGAAATATTAGAAAAAACATACTAGTTTAAGAAATCTAAAAATACATTTTTTCAATGCCTTTAGACAGTACTCATATACTTTAACTACATTGACTTGGCTTTATCAGAAATCAGTAGTAATTGTGACCTTCTTAATAAATATTTGATGTATTTCATGGTAAAATTGATTCCAGTTCATTTATATGCAAACAGTACATATGCTGTAATGATGTTTATTTATTTGGCCAAAGTAGATAAGCCTTTAGTCTACAGGATAAAAACCTGAGTGATTATTTTCTAAACAGTTTTATTCACACACCATACAATCCATCCAAAGTTTACAATCAATGACTCTTGTAATAATCACATAATTATGCATTCACCACCACAGTGAATATGAAAACATTATCATTTCTCTGAAAAAAATTTCATAACCCTTATATCCCCCCTCTTATTAACCTTTGGCTTTGGTTTAATGCCTTTGTTACAACTAATAAAAGAATATTACAATTAACTACTGTTAATTGTAGTCCTTATTTTGCATTAATTGTATTTTTTTCATATACCACTCCATTACTAACACCTTCTAATAGTGACGTACATTTGTTCTAGTTTATGTAAGAAACCTCTTATATTAATATAATTAACCACAGTCATCATTCTTTGTAGGTTTTGCTATGTTATTGTGCCAGTTTGAATCTATTATGTACCCCAGAAAAGTCATGTCCTTTAATCCTCATTCAGCATTGCTGGACAGAATACTTTTGATTATTTCATGGAAATATGACCCATCCAATGTGGGTGGTAACTTTTGATTACATGGTTTCCATGGAGATGTGCCTCCACCCATTTAGGGTGGGGTTGCTTACTGGAGCCCTTTAAGAGGGAATCGTTTTTGGAAAAAGCTTTAGAACCACCACAGCCAACAGAGTCCACACATCCGGGGACCTTTGGAGATGAAGAAGGAAAACGCCCCTGGGAGAGCTTCATGTAACAAGAAACCTGGAGAGAAAGCTGGCAGGTGTCACCATGTGCATTTCCAGCTGACAGAGGTGTTCTGGATCCATCAGTTTTCTTGAGTCAAGGTATCTTTCCCTGAATGCCTTAATTTGGACACTTTTATAGCCTTGACTTAATTTGGACATTTTCATGGCCTTAGAACTGTAAACTGGTAACTTATTAAATTCCCCCTTTTAAAAGCCACTCCAGTTCTGATATATCACATTCTGGAACACTTATACAGATTACTGTTTCATCCTCTAGCTTTCCTTCTCATAACATCCATGACCCTAACTTCCACATTCAACTGTACTCACACAAAGCATCAATAGTTACAGTATCATGCTACCATTACATAGTTATTTTACTATCTATTTCTGAACATCTGCAATCAACTTTATTAAACATTGTTTACAGAATAAGCATCATCTTCCCATTCTATACTTTCTTTCTGTCTTCTGGGAACATATAATTTAGATTTAACTCCAAGACTTCGCTCATTATAAGTAGTTCATATTAGTGAAACCATAGAGTATTTGCCCTTTTGTGTCTGGCCTATTTTACTCAATGTAATATCCTCAGCGTTCATCAATACCATTGCATGTGTCAGGACTTCATTCCTTATTCTGGCTGCATAATATTTCATCATATGTAAGTACCAGTTTGTTTATCCACTCATCTGTTGATGGACACTTGGGTTGTTTCCATGTATAAGCAAAAATGAATAATGCCACTATAAACATCAACGTGCAAATATCTATTCTTATCCCTGCTTTCAGTTTTTCTGAGAATATACCTAGGAATGGAATTGCCAGATAATATACCAATTCAATATCCAGCTTCCTGAGTTACAACCAAAATGCTTTCTAGAGTGATTGTAACATTCCACATTCCCATCAGCAGAGAATAAGTGTTCCTATCTCTCCATATCCTCGCCAGCACTTGTAGGTTTCTGTTGTGTGTGTTTTTTTTTTTAATATGACCATTCTAGTAAATGATATTTCATGGTTTTGATTTGCATTTCCATAACAGCTAGTGATGTTGAGCATCTTTTCAGGTAAATTTTATCTACTTGTATTCCTCTTTGGAAAAGTGTCTTTCCACATCTTTTGCACATTTTTAAATTGTGTTGTTTGTCTTTTTATTATGAGTTATAAGATTTCTTTATCTATTCTGGATATTAAACCTTTATTGGAGATGTGATTTCCAAATATTCCATTAAATAAGCTGCACTATTACTTTCTTGACAGTCTTTTGCAGCACAAATATATTCAACTTTGAGGAGATCTCATTTATCTATTTTGTCTTTCATTGATTGTGTTTTTAGTGTAAAGTAAAGAAACCACCTCCCCTTCCAAGATCTTTAAGATACTTCATTTGAGTTTATTTCTGGAGTTTTATGGTCCTATCTGTAATGTTTAGATCTTTGATTCATTTTGAGTTAATTTTTGTATAATGGGTAAGGTATGGGTCTACTTTCATTCTTTTGGATATGGATATCTAATTCTCACAGTGCCATTTTTTGAAGAGACTTCTCTTTTCTAGCTGGAGTGGCCTTTGCTGTCTTTTCAAAAATGAATGACCATAGATGTGAGGGTCTATCTAAACTCTCAACTTGATTCTGCTGTTCAATATCTATCCTTATGCTAAAATGATGGTGTTTTGAATACTGTAGCTTTGTAATATGCTTTAAAGTCATGAAATATGAGTCCTCCAATGTTGTTTTTCTTCTGCAAGATATATCTGGCTATCTGCAGCAACTTATCCTTCCCAATAAATCGGATTATTAGTTTTTGCATTTCTGCAAAGTAAGCTATGGGGATTTTGATTGGTATTGCATTGAGTCTATAAATCAATTTGGGTAGAATGGTCATATTAACTATATTTAGTCTTTCAATCCATGAACGTGGTATGTGTTTCCACTTTTTAGATTTTTCTTGATTTCTTTTAGCAATGTGAGTTTTCATATAGATGGAAACTTTATTGTTTCTGAGGAAGTTTCCCTCTATTCCTATCTTTCAAAGCATTTCTTGTTAAGGAAGGATGATGCCATATTTGCCACAATTGAGACGATTATATGGTTCCCCCACTTCAATCTATTAATATGGTCTATTACATCCATTGATTTTCTTGTGTTGAACCACATTGCATGCCTAGGATAAAACCTGATTGATCATGGGAGGTTTTGATCACATAATTCTTTTAATGTACTGTTGGATTCAATTTGCAAGTATTTTGTAGAGAATATTTGTATCTTTACTCATCAGAGAATTTGGTCTGTACTTTTCTTTTCTTCTAGTTTCTTTGTCCATATATAACATATAAAAACATATATATGACATATAAAAGCTGAAGGATAAATGGTTCAAGTAAGTACTGCTACAGTAGTAACAGTGAATATTAATAGATTAAACTCCCCAATCAAAAGACCTAGACTGGAACAATGGATCAAACATATGATCTATCTATATGCTGTCTACAAGATACCAACTTTAACCAAAGTCGGTTTCACTTTACGTTGAAAGTGAAAAACTTGAAAAGTTATTCCATGCAAAACAGTAATCAGAAAAGAGTGGGATAGCTATACTAATATCAGACAAATATTGTTATGGATACGATATGGATCCATAACATACTTAATATTGATACCATATGGCTTTGATATTAGGAGATGTTGGCTTCATAGAATCCGTTAGAAGCAATCCCTCCTTTTCAAGTTTTTGGAACAGTTTGAGCAGGATTTATATTAATTCTTCTTCTAATGATTGGTAGAATTAACCTTTGAAGCCATATGGTCCTGGGATTTTATTTCTTGGAAGGTTTTGATGGCCAATTCAATCTCATTACTTTGATTTGTTGAGATGTTCTATTTCTTCTAAAATTGGTGTTTGTTGTTGATGTGTTTCTAGGAAGTTGTAAATTTCATCTAGACTTTCTAGTTTATTGACATACAGTTGATATACTTCTTATCTTTTTTATTACTTATGATCTTTTTATTTCTGTGCAGTCGGTAGTAATATCCCCCTGCTCATTTCTGATTTTCATTATTTGCATCATGTCTCTTTTTCCTTTGTCAATCTGGTAAAGGGTTTGTCTATTTTATTGACTTTGTCAAAGAATCAACTTCTAGTTTTGCTGATTCTATCCATTTTTTTCCTCAATTTCATTTATTTCTCTTTTATCCTTGTTATTTCTCTTTCTGTTCACTTTGGGATTGGTTTGCTGTTCTTTTCTAGTTACTTCAAGTGTGTAATTGGGTCTTTCATTTTAGCTCTTTCTCCTTTTTTCAATCTAGACATTTAGGACAATAAATTGCTATCTTAGCACTGCCTTCATTTCATGCCCCAAAGTTTGCAGTGTTGTATTCCCATTTTCATTAGTCTCAAGATATTTACTGAATTCTCTTGTAATTTTTATACTTTGCCCCATTGATTGTTTGAGTGTTGTTTAACCTCCATATATTTGTAAGTTTTGCATTCCTCTGCCTGTTATTGTTTTTCAGCTGTTTTCATTTGGAATTTGTTGGAATGTGATATACCAGAAATAGAATGGCTTTTTTTTAAAAAGGGGGGATTTATTAAGTTACGTGTTTATGGTTCTAAGGCCATGAAAATGTCCAAATTAAGGCATCCAGATACCAATACCTTGGTTCAAAAAGTCTGATGATGTAAAGGGTTTCTCTCTCAGCTGGAAGGCATGTGGCAACATCTGCTAGCTTTCTCTCCAGGAATCTTCACTGGCTTCCCTGGGGCTCTGTCTGTTCTGTTGGTTCTGTCAGTTTTGGTGGCTCTAAAGCTTTTTCCAAAATGTTTCCTTTTTAAAGGGCTCCAATAAGCAATTCCACCTTGAATGGGCAGGTACCTATCTCCAGGAAATCATCTCATCAAAAATTACCACAATTGAGTTGGTCATACCTTCATGGAAACAATAAAAAAATTCCACACAGCAATACTGAATGAGGATTAAAGAACATGATTTTTCTGGGATACATAATAGCTTCAAATCAGCACGCTAGCATCATTCAATTGTGATCAGAGAAAATGCTTTGCATTATTCAATAATTTTAAATTTACTGAGAATAGCTTTGAGACCTAACGTAGTCTATCCTAGAGAATGATCAAAGAGCACTTGAGAAGATTGTACATCATGCTGTTTTAGGGTGAAATGTTCTGTAAATGTCTGCTAGGTGTAGTTCATTTATCATATCACTTAAGTTTTCTGTTTCCTTATTGATCGTTTGTCTACATGTTCCATCTATTGATGAGAAATGCATATTGAAATCTCCAAATATCATTGCAGTCATATCGAAGTTGTATTTGTATTATTATTGCCAGTGTCTGTCTCATGCATTTTTGGGGCACCCAGGTTAGGTTCTTAGATATTTATGATTGTTACTTCTTCTCTGTGGATTGTTCAATTTATTAATTTATACTGTTCTTCTTTGTCCCTTTTAACAGTTTTGTATTTAAAGTCTATTTTGTCTGATATTAATATAGATATCAACTCTTTTCTGATTACTGCTTGCATGAACTTTTCAAGTTTTTCACTTTCAACATATCTGTGTCCTTGGGTTAAAGTTGATCTCTTATAGACAGCATATAGATAGATCATATGTTTTATCCATTGTTCCAGTCTAGGTCTTTTGATTGGGGAGTTTAATCTATTAATATTTAATGTTATTGCTGTAGCAGTACTTACTTTAACCATTTTATCCTTCAACTTTTTATATGTTATATATTATTTTTTCTCTCTTTTTACCCTTTTACTTACCCTTATTGATATTCTTCATTTCTACACTCTCCTCCAAACCACTCTATTCTTTCTTTTCCTATTGGCCTGTAGTATTCTCTTAAGTATTTTTTGTATTTGTATGGCAGATCTTTTTGTGTGTGCGAATATTTTAAACTCTGTTATTTTTTAAGGATAGCTTTGCCAGATATATAATTCTTGCCTGACAGTGTTTCTCTTTCAGCATCTAAGATATATCATACCACTGACTTCTTGGTTTCTGATCAGAAATCAGCACTTTGACTTATCAAGCTTCCCTTATATTTGGTGATTCACTTTTCTCTTGCTGCTTTCCGAATTCTCCCTTTGACTCTAGCATTTGATAAGCTGATTAATAAGTGCCTTAGGAGTAGGTCTATTCAGACTTATTATGTTTGGAATATGATATACTTCTTGGATCTCTATGTTGATGTCTTTCATAAGAATTGGATAAATGTTGACCAACATTTCCTCAGATGTTCTTTCTATACTTTTTACCTTTTCTTCTCCCTCTGGGACACCATGACACATAAGGTAGTGTGCTTTATGCTGTCATTCAATTCCATGAGAACTTGCTCAAAATTTTCCATTACTTTCTACATCTGTTATTTTATGTTCAAGAGTTCAGATGTCCTATCCTCTAATTAACTGATCCTTTCTTCTACTTCAGATCTGCTCTTGTATTTCTCCACTTTATTTTAATCTCTTCTGTTGCATCTTTCATTCCCACAAATCATGTTTTTTTGCATGCTTTTGAATTACTCTGTATGATCACCCAATGTCTTCTTTCTATCCTTTTTGCTTTTTGACACATTTTCCTTCAACTCCTTAAATTGATCTCAGAGATTTGTTTGAGCATCAACAATTCGTTTTTTCAATTTTTGTATCTGATTTGAAGTTTTTGTTTGTTCCTTTGACTGGGCCACATCTTCATGTTTCTTAATGTGGCTTGTGATTTTTTGCTGGTGCCTAGGCATCTGATTATCTTGATTAGTTTATTCTGAAGGTTGGTGTCTTTCTCTTGCCTGGGGTTTTCTTGTTGATTAGTTTTGTGCTATAAATCTTGACACTTGGCTCAATTATTCTAAACCTTAGAATAGTTCATGTTTACCTGATCAGAATTTTTTCAGATCTTATTTTTCTGAATGTTGTGATTTTTGAGATTGTACAGTTTGTGCAATTGTTTCATCCCCAGGAAAAATCTTCTTTATCCCTCTTCTTCCTTAGGCAATGCTGAGCTGTTTTTATTTACCACTTACATCTCTAACTCCTTTTGTTATCTCTAGATACTATTTCATGGAGGGCTGATTCTGGGAGGATGGTTCTACCAAAGAAGACCTACTCAAGTCAGGGTTTCCAAGTCAAAGCAGGCCAGGGATCCATGAGAAGGGTATAGCTCAGTTATAAAAGGTTCTGGGGAGGAAACCCAAAAGGATGCCAAGCTGCTCTATGAAGTCTCTTGATTCTATTCTTTTCCTAACCTGCCAACTGTTTCCCAGAGTCCAAACATGGTACTGTGCCTTAATTCTCAGCAAACTCTGCTCCTCCTAGCAGCTACAGACCTAGGTTTCCAGCTTCTTATTGCAGGTTGAAACTGTTGCTGGGATTCCAGACCCAGGGATCTGCAGCCTTTAAACATTAGCCACAAATTGCACTATGCCTTATACCCTGACTTCACCCTTTTTCTTATGGAAGAGCTGCCTTTCCATAACCTGTCCCTGCCACCTGGAGAAGTTATTGCACATCTCAATCAGCCCCACTTGCACCTCTGCTGTTGGCATGGCCAAAACAGAGCTGGCCAACTGCTTTGTTTACAAAGGCTGTTAAAGAATGTAGCTAGTCTCAGACCTGGAGACTAGCACCCTAAATGTGCCATTCAAGAGCTGGGTCATTGTCTGGCCCTGTCTCTCTGTTTTCTTCCTGGGAGTGAGGTTGAAACACAACCTGCCAGATTCTCCTGTCATAGCTAAGTGGAAAATTTAGTTGTGCTCAAAGCTGGTATGCAGCAATCTGAATTTGATTATCATAAGCTACCATCATTGCCCAGCCAAGTCCCTCTCACCCTGTTCCTAGGAAATAGAACTTTTATTTCCAACCAGAGACTGACTCCCAAAAAACCTGCCTTGCTAGTGATGGATGGACACCCACCTCCATAGTGTGAAGGGATCAACATACAGCTTTTACTGCAATTTATCAGTGTCCTTTCGCTCACCTTGGTTGCTGTAAAACATGCTTCTGGTGTTCACAACACCCCAAACAGTTTTTCCAGATAGTTCCTGGATTTTTACTGGCTGCCCTGGAGGAAAAACTGAATCCTAGAATTCCCTACTCTACCATCTTGGAGAAAATTTTAAGAAAGAATGAATTTTTACTATGGTATTTATTCAATATTTAAGCATGTGCAATGCATCCAAGATCCAAAGTTTATTTGGGGAATGCAAGTTGTTAAAGTGTTTAACAATAGTGTTTAGTTAGACAGAGAGCTGCCAGAATGGAGATTTAAAATATCTTAAAAATCTCATTCATGAAAATTACACCTATGTACTTTTTTTTTTTTTCTGCATGGGCAAGCACCGGGAATCGAACCCAGGTCTCCAGTACTGCAAGTGAGAATCCTGCCTGCTGAGCCATAGTTGCACTGCCCTCTATGTGCCATCTTACAGCTAAAATGAGGACATTTTCTTAGCATAAGAGCATAGAATCATAGGCAGATCCTCATGATTTTAATTTAGTTGATTGGAGGAAACTAATAATTTTCATCATGGAGGCAGTTGGATAAAAGGCTCTCAATGAGTGTTGAAAAGCATATTGTCTTCATCCTAGCATAACTTTCTTTTTTGTACCAGGGTCAATATTGTCCAACTTGCCCTCTCCCCTCTCTAGTGTTGCTGCATTTATAATTTGTGTGCATTTATAATGGATGTATCTGTTAACTGATTTGTTACTAGACTTTACCTTGAATATGACCGGATCATAAAATTTCAAACCCGAGAAGATACATTATAAACCCTGCTTTTGTTATTTATATGTAACAATATAGTAAAGTAGAAAATAGCAAGGGTGATGAAAAAATAGTTTGTCAGTATGTGGTGAATCCCATAGTTCCTTATGTATATCATAATATCTGTGAGCGCTTAAGCATAGAATTTTATTTTAGTATGCATTGTGATCATTCAAAAAAATGTATACCCCATAATAGTGGTATTAAAATTTGGAAGTCCAAAGGTTAGTGCTGGAAAACAAACAGCCACATCTAACATAGCGCACACAGGACTTGGAATTTCACTCTAAATAAAGCCAAAATATCATCATTATATTTCTAAAGAACATACCCAATTGTCTTTTTATGTTCCTGTTGGGAAAAATTTTATTACATATATTATAATATATGTAATAAATTTATTACATATATATATACGCATATGTATTATATTAAAATTATTATATGCAAAACAAAGCCAGAATTATGCATGTAAAAATCAGATGAAGCATTTTTTTTTCCAAATATTACTTTTGATAAACACTACACCAGAAATCTTCTATAAAACACTGTGGACTACTTCCAGGAACTTCAACCTAAGCTGGAGTTATTACTATCCAAGTTAATAGATTTTCTGGTAATTTTTTAAAAAAGAAATTAATCTTCATCCCAAATTGAAAGAACCTATTTTAAAGTTGGAGAGTTTCTCTTTGTTTCATATATCAGGTTCAAAATATTGTGTCTCAATTCAATATAGTGAATTGTCATTTTGTTTATAAATGGAGAATAATTTTCATGACTGGAGGATAAAAATTAACATTTGTGAATCTCATTATCTTATATGTTGGAAAGAAAACACTGGAATAATGTGGATTTTAGATTCTGTGCCAGATATATATTTAGATATGTGCCCAAGTAGACCAAAATTTAACTGTAGATGAGATTCAAATACGAATGCTAAGGAATTAATTATAATAATACTGTTGCATTTTACTTTAGATTAAAAATATTTCAACATTCTCTTCTTGGTTTTCATTTATTTTTAAACAAAGTTATTGTAATAAGTAGGGAATATATGCTAGTTAGTATTATCCTATCATACTATAAAAATTCACTTGACATTTAGACCTTGTAAATTTCAAAGGTAGAATAAAATATATAGGGGGCTTTTATTTTATCAGTGTTTATGGGCAATAAACTAAGTAATTGTATATTTGTTGGCAAATGATATGTATATCCAACCTGAGATCATATTTCACCAGTGAACTTCATGGGACACTTCAATTTCGTATGGTGAACAACAAATCAAATATTTCAAGTATATGACTGTGTATGCTACTTTTCACTTTCCATAGGTCTGAGGATACATGAGAAAATATTATCATTATCAGATACTTACAGTCTAGGGACACCTTCAAAATTACTCTTCTCTATTGAAATAAAATGAGCTCCGTTTTATGACCCTGTTCAATCATCCTTCCTCGTGAAACAGGTAGAATGAAAAGAGAAATTGCACAAGATGCAAATTATGGGGGCTCTTGTGACCGAAGTGAACCAGACCTTACAAACTGCCTGTCAGGGAGATGTAAATTTCTCATAAGCACCTAGATCACTTGACTTAAAGGGAGTTATTGATTTTCCTGCAGTGTCTCCAATGAGTAAATGAAAGACCTACAAGTTTGATATGTAGATGCTTTCTAGATTTTTTTTCTTGCAACCATACATTTTTCACTCAATAAGATTAGAGTTCACATACTATAGAGACATTGAAAAATACCTATTTTCTTTCATTTGCCTCTTAAAAAAAGAAAAAAAGGGAGAGAGAGATTCAATATGGTCACAAAAGGAACATTCTAACAGCCTGGCATCTCCATCTATAATGAAATCAATACACATTAACCCATGCTACATTCATTATGCATATGTAAAAAAAACATTTGCCATCTTAGTGAAAAATGGTAATGCAATTAAAATGCCAAAAAGGCTAGGAAAACAATGTGAGATTAAATGCAGTTATAATTTATTTCAAAACCCCTCAATTCTATAGTGCTTGTCACAATGTTTTTTTTTCCATAATTTCAAGATATCAAATTTTAAAACACTTGCAAAACCCAGCCAGGCCCTTAGTAGTTTCTGTAAAAACTGTACATTTTAATCACACTATTTTATGCCTAAAGTAAATGACATGTGGTCTTTTACTCTTTTCTCTCAATTATTTAAATTGAGGGCTTCAAATATTCTTTTATCATCTATTTTTCTTTTTTGAAAACATGTAGATACAACCCAATGAAATAAAGCATTCTAAGGAGGATTCTCTAACAGTAAATGTTTCATTAAATAATACCTCCCAGGCAAATATTGTTCGATAATAAAAAGCATTTTCATTAAATTTTATTTGGAAATGTTCTGTCAATGCTCTTTATCATATTTTATTCTCATTACAGTACAATTTAAATTTACCCCTCTTTCATTGGTTGGGCTATTTAAACTAGATAGGTATGCCTTCAATCTCCGGGTGAGCTTAGGTGATATTATGACAAAGAGGTAGGCTTGTCTACTGGGTATGATTAGAATCTTGCCTCTAGTGAGAAATGTAAGGTAGAGAGCATGCTCATGTACAATTCTCAGGCTATGCCACATAATCTTCGCTTGATTGTTCTTTGTGAATCCAGAAGTGAGAACAGCGATAGAATATTTAACATTGTCTCATCAAATGTGTGCTGTCAGTAAGTAAAAATGCAAATCTACACAACCCTACTTCAGAGAACCCCAAGGGGCACATTATGACAGAGACTTTACCATCCACATCAAGTGCTGAGGAAGCAGGGCAATGAGACCCTGACTTGCTATGAGTTAACATATAGGTTTTATTACATTAAAAGCTTCTGAAATGTCCATAAGGCAGAATGAGTCATTGCATATTTCCCAGTTCTATAAGCATAGAATTGTTCTAGTCCATAAAGCCAGTTCATGCAGTTCATACCTGTAAATCTTATTTTTTAATCAGCATTTACCTTTATTTGGAAGCATATTTCTTTAAAAACATTAATGATGTTAATGTGATAATTCTCATTCAATATCAACTTTCCATCTCTAAATTTTTTAAATTATATTTTAAAGATTTCAATTACTTTAAAACACCTTTTGTGCAATGGTCTGTTCCAAAACCCAATGCCTGCACAAAACTTAATATTCCAAGAAAAGTATTATGTTTCTCTAAAATAAAGGGTATATTAAATTATTCTCCTTTATCTAATACTGTGATTAGAAGGCACCATGTTTAAAAAATATCTGTTTCATATCTGCTTCAAACACAGAATTTCTAACTATGCAAGTTTCCTAATATTTTGTATCAAAATGAATTTTTATTTTGTGGTTGATGAAAGTTTTTATCTTTCAAATTATATAATCCCCAACTTTTCACTTGTAGTAGGTATAATGTTATAAGACCTTCAAATTTTCCCTTCCAAAGGTATAAAGTATTCCTTAATAAAGTGAATATAATGGATTTTACTCCCAAGGTATATTGCACACCTTGACCTTAAAATAGGGAGTTTATCCGCGGGGGTGTGACTTAATCACTTGAGCCTTTGAAAAGCACAGTTTACTCTGGTTGAGAGCAGAAGAGAAATCAGAAAGATATGAAGTGTGAACAGGATTCAATATGGAAGAGATTCTCCACTGGCAAGCTGGAGGGGACCAAAAGTGGCAAGGATCCAAGAGCAGCTTCTAGGAGCCAACCAACTCCCAGCAGACAGACAACAAGACAATGGAAACCTAAAACTGCAAGAAAATGAGTTATATTAAGCATGGTGGGGGAGTTAAGGGGCTCTTTCCTTACTCAAACCTTCAATGAGGACACAGTTGGCCAACACTTTGATTTCATCTTAATGAAACTGTGAGAAGAGGACCTAGCTAAAATATGCTGGGTCCTGACCAATCGAGACTATGAAATAAACAGATGTGTTCTTTTAAGCTGCTAAATGTCTGGTTATGTTTTATACAGGAAATTAACACAATGCCATATGAACTAAAGGAGTTTATTGGAGAACGCTGTTTCTTGAATTATCTAAGCAATTTATTTAAATTAAAATATCTTTTAACAAATACTGAACACATACTGTGTGGTAGCATTGTGTTCCTCAATGTATGTAAATTTTCTCCTTTGGTGTTATGCCCACTTTACAGATGACTAAATTTAGGCTTAGTGCATGTAAATAATTTCCTTAAAGTGAAATGGTTACTAAGTTTCAAATATATAATATGACATTGAGCTGTTGATGGCAGAGCCCGTATTCTTACCTCTCCCTTACACTTCCAGCCAACAAGGTTTCAGAGGTCCTTTGGGTCCAGGTGGCCTGATTACATATTATCAAGGCAAAGTGGTAAAGATTCTAGCTCCTCCAAGGGACACAGGGACCAGGGCAGGAACATCACCTGGGCGCTTATTAGAAGTGCAGAATCACAGGCCAAAACCCAGGCCTTCTGAATCAGCATCTGCATTTTTTCCATATCTTTATTTTACACAGTGAAATTTAATCATCGTCCTAAGAATTCAAAAGAGGTGAATATAACTTGTTCGTTTGGAACTTTGGTCTCAGGCAAGTCACTTCACCATCTTAATGATTTCATACTCCTATTAAACAGAGATAAACCATAGAATTGTTTTTAAGCAATAAATCATATTTATGTGCCCAGCACATAGGCTAGCATATAACAAGAATTTAATAAATGATATAGTACTTATTAAATTAATTTATTAAATTAAATTAATGATGGCAGTAAACAAGGGAGGGAAGTGGCAGGAGATTTCTTAGTGTCCTCTCTTCAACTTAGAAATAGCTTCAATGAGACAGCTTAAGGGCTTGTCCTACTTGAGGACAGTCTCCTGGCAGTGTGATTGGGCCAGATAGGATTTTCAGAATGATATGGGGGAGGAGATGGGGCAGGCCTGCCAGCCCCACGGTCTCATGTGATAACACTGTGATTTTGGAATGACAACTTAGAGTTAGAGTTAAATAGTATGACTATCTGTATTCAAACATAGAGACTATTTAGCGTGCCATAACATGGATAACCCTTGAAGACTTCATGTTGAGTGAAATAAGCCAGATACAAAGTGACAGATAATGTATGATTCCACTTATATGAAATAACTAGAATATGCATTTCATAATTACAGAAAGTAGTTTACATGTTACCAGGACAAGGAGAAGGAGGACTTGGGAGTTAATTCATTACAGATGCAGGGTTTCTGTTTGGGGTAATGGAAAAGTTTGGTAATGGATGGTGGTGATGGTCACACGACATTGTGAGTGTGATTAATGCCACTGGACTTTATGGTAGTTAGTGGTTTGTATATTACATTTCCACATTAGAAAAAGAAAGAATTAGAGGAAGAGAATGCAGGAAGACAATTAAATGCAATTTATGATCTTGGACTGAATCTAATAGTGGAGGTGAAAATGCCCCCAAATATATTGTTGGTGTGACTGAAAAAAATTGGAGTATAAACTTTATGCTTAATCTCAATATTAAGTTTATTGAACTTGATAAATGTCATAATGTGGTTACATAAGTGAATATCTTTGTTCTTAGGAAATATACAAGGAAGGTTTAAACATCAAAAGATCATGATGTATGCTTCTTACTCATAAATATCTAGAATATAGATAGATTAGATGATTAAGAGATAGATGACAGAATGATATAATAAATGTGGAAAACTGTTAAAAGTTGTCAAATCTGGGTAATCTGTCTAGGGTATGTTGTAGTTCTCAGTACTTTTTTTTTTTTTGTATTATTTTTGCAACTTTCCAGTAAGTTTGCAATTATTTCAAAGCAATTTATTTTTTAAAGTTGAATACATCAGATTAGATACTGTATGAACTAGAAACATGTTCTTTTTCAATTCTTTTGGGGTGGATAAAATTTACAATACTAGTAATTAAATATATAGATTGAGTTTAACTGGTTTTGATTATAAGCCTTTAAAAATGACTTTTCCTTTTTATAATTAACCATATTTTCCTACATATTTAATCTTCACTCTTGGAATTGATTCAGAGGGGAAAATTACATTTAAAACAATTTTTTCTACAATTAAGAAAATGAGGACCTACAGGACTAACATGCTCCTAATTTGGGAATTACTTGTTTCACTGCTTTGAGACCAAAATAATTGGCTATAAAATAAAATGCAAGCAAAATAAAGGGCTAACCCATTTTTGAAATAATATTTGGACAAAGAATTATAGAGCTGAAAGGACCTTTATATAAAATTCATAGAATGTGTTCTCAACTTTGAATTTGAAGACTTTTTATAAACCCTATTATAAGTCTATAGTGCTCTGAACCAGTATTTTCCAAATTAAGTCCTTTTGCTTCATAATGCTTACTAATTATTAGCACCCCCAATTTGTTTTCTGTAATCATTCCAGGATTTTGCATTTATTCTAAATTCCATTACTAATTTAGAGACCTAAAGTGGTCAAGAAAATGGTTTGGGTTTAGTTTGCACGTATTTGAACCCTGGATTTACCACTTCAGGGCTTTGTTTCCATGGACAAATTATTGAATCTATCTGTGCTTTTATTTCCACATTGATTCAATGGATGTATATGGACTGATATGGAAGGTATAAGTATTAAATCAATTCATGTGAACATTAAAATAAGTGCTTAAAATCTGAGTACCTTACTAAAGAAATCTTTCTATTGTCTGACCAAAGCCCAAGCTGCCCAATAAGGTTGTGCGGTTTGTGTACTGCACAGTGGCAGTTTGGAGGGAGTCTCAGGGGCTACAATGCCATTTCTGCTCTCATCGCCAACCCCCATGCCATTGGGCTTGTGCTCACCCAGAGCTGGACATTTTTTCTGATTTGTCTACCACCTAAGGGGACACTCTTTTTCAAACCAAGGTACTAGCAAAGGTATACTGTATTAGGTTTAAATATTCATATCTCTTCTGATTTAAGACTTCTGCCTATAATGTTTCATTCTATTATTTATTAACAAAATGACTTAATTCAATTTCTCTTGGCCATTCCACATCCAAAGGAGATATTATTTTTGTTTGCATAAGCTGTTATAAGGCTACAATTGTCTCTGATACCTAGATTCCAAGCATAGCTATGCATACTTTCCTAGGATTTAATAAATATATTTAAATTATATTTGTTATAGATATCAATACTTGAGCTATTGACTAGTAAATGGTACAGTATGGTATAACTGAGCCATCGTAAGGACATTATATTGTTTACTTGACATTGAGGGGCTCACATTATTTTCAGAAGGCAGGGCATGTATATATAAAATAGTTTAAAAATGTAAGTTAATAAATATGTAGTAAATGTTAACTAACTTTGTGACTAATATATTAGCATTGTGAACTTGAAAAGGAAGTGTAGAGAAGTAAGCTAAGCATATTAACAAAGTAATGGATAGAACAGTGAAAACATTTTGCAAAGAGAGAATATTCATTCCTTAGTAAATGTAGTTGCAAATATAGTCAAAGTTTTGAGTTGAGGGTCACTGAAACCATGTACCAGTGTGTGTGTGTGTGTGTGTGTGTGTGTGTGTGTGTTTGACTAAAATTTTTTTTAACGAGTTGGGGGTCTAAAGAATTTAGAGATGACCAAATCAGCTGCTTAATAGGTTATGGAGAATCTCTATTGATGCTCAGTTGAGAGAGCTTTCTAGAATATTATTGAGACAGGAGAAACTGAACAAGACTAGAGACTCACAGATGCCATTGCTTATTTGGGGTTGATTCATTGTAAAGCATGGGAGATTATTGTCTTCAAATTCTTGCTGAGGATGGCTTTGAAATTGGGGACAAGTCAGGGAACATGGGAACAGCAAAGCATCGTGATAGAGACCATGGCATGCCATTTCAAGAGAGGCATCCAGTAAAACAGAGCAACATAGTTTGGCCATGCTACATAATCAAGCATGGATTTCAGAATCAAACATTCTAAATTATAATCCTATTTCTGTTGCATGATGTTGGTCACGTTACTTCTCAAAATCTTAGTTGATGATTTAATAAAATAAAAAGGCACTAAATTCCATGATAAGTTCACCGAAATAAAATAAACAGTTACCACATACAGTCTGGGACTCAGAAGACTGTGAAGATCAAATGAGACAATGTAAGTAAATCCCTTGAGTGTTTTCTGAATTACAGAAAATGATTAACAAATGGTAGTGACAGAGGCAGCAGTGGAAACAAGTAGATGAGGTTCAAAGTGTACACTGTTGGCATAAGGAAGTCCAAACAGGCATCAGCATCTCAGTCCTAGGAAGAAGTTTCTAAGGACTTGATAGATTAGGGGTGGTAGTGAAGAAAATAGAAACTGTACAGAAACACAATCCCAGTGAAGCTGGTAAAACAGTCAGGAAGTCAAAGAGAGGAGGAAAAATAATCCGATTTGTGTGACTGAGGAAAGTAATGAAGGGAGTAAGAGAGCAAGAATGGAATGCCAGAAATCATGTATCTCTGTGTCCATACCATGAAAAACCTGACTACTGCCAGAAGAATGCTATGCAGGTATTTTCCAGAAAGATTAGGAACTTATTTTTAGCTAATGCTGGTAACTGGAGATATTTTCTATTTTCTTGATAGGGCAAATTGAGGTGATTATTAGTCCTTTTTTCTTTCTTGATAGAGGAAATGTGGCATCTTTTAACTCTATTTCATTAGCAGTTCTCCTTGGACTTTAATATGGGAACAGGAAGGAAAAGAGAGACAGATATCATCAAAATGGAACTGTCTGAAAACTTGGAGACAGATGCCTAACCTGCTCTTTGAGAGAAAGAAGAAAATGGCAAACATTCATTAAATGGACTTATTCATAAGAAAATGGCACTGGAATTTAAGTTGATTAGTAGGTCTTTTATGAAACAAAATAGAGTACAGGATGTGAACATTAAGCAGCAAGCAGTATGGGAGCAAGATACTATCTAGGGTGGGCCTAGGTGGCTCAGCAGGCAGAATTCTTGCCTGCCATGCCAGAGACCCAGGTTTGATTTCCGGTGCCTGCCCATGCGAAAAAAAAAAAAAAAAAAGATACTATTTAATTGCCACAATACATAAATTTCTGAGACACTAAGACCAAAAAGTTAATTTTCCATAAGAACACATTTAAGTAACATCACAGGGACGTGTCTGATTATCCGTCTATGATACATAAAGTCATTTGAAATAAACCCCATTTCTGACCTCCCTAAAGGTATGATTAAGCCTAGACCTATTTCATACAGACTTTGCTTGTTGATGTGAGTATGGAAATACAAAATCCACTGCTTCCTGAGAGGCTGCGGCTTCCATGTGATGAAAGTAGATGGTATAATCATTCAGGAAGGGCCTATCATACTGTGATTTGTTGCAAGAGAAAAACTACCTGTCTTTAATTTGAATACAAGATGATTTTTTCTGCATCTATATTAATTAATGTTAAAAGTTAAATATTAATTGTGGGACATTTCCAGTGTTTTAAATGCGATTTGGATAAAAGCATGTATACCAAAAGAAATTAAGCCCTGCAGGTGATTTGATTTCTACTTACCAGTATACCGTGCCCCACACTCCCCAATTTACTAGATAAGGGTCTATAATTAAAGGAAACAGCATAATATAATGGAATGGGACCATAAAATGCAAAGTTATAAAAATAGTTCACAGTGTTACATTATTGTGCCTGTCTCCTATTTTTAAATTAAACAAAATATTTATCTATCATTTGTTAAACAACTTTAAGTCTTTTAGTCTGTTATTAAGCTGTATGAAAAATTGAAAAACTAATCCTGATTGATATAAGGAAAAACCTAGACTTATGAAAATAATGTTGTTTTTGCCTTTTCAATAGCAAATTAACATTTTAAAGGTAATGTTATAGAAACCTTCGCATGAGTACTTAATATAAGCTACTTCGGATGTATTTCATTTGCATTGTTGCAAAGTTAAAAACTTATACAGCGGGGTGCGAAGGTACCTCAGTGGGAGAATTTCCACTTGCCATGAAGGAGAACCGGGTTCGATTCCCAGCCCATGCACTTCCCCTCAAAAACAAATAAAAATAAATAAATGAAAAATAAAAACCTTATATAAAACATAAATGGGAGAATTTGTTTCATAAATTCACTAAGAATATTTAAAAGGTGTTTTTGGCTGCCACATACTTCATTAACAGATATTAATCAGAAATCTGGAGTTAAAACCATATTGCTTGTTTGGCAGATTAGAATTAAGTGTCTGTAGCCAATAGAATCATATTTGGGTAAAAGATGTATTTTATAACCCAGACATATTTTCATGCTTGAAAAATGTTTAAAAGGTATGGAATGGTTTTCACATGATGGAAAGAATTAGGCAATTACTGTGTATCTATTTCAAAGCACTGAATTAGAATATATTTAGATTGAATTTCCGAGTTGAGTTATGCTTCAGAAAGTTCTATAATCTGATCTCAACTCTTAGGATCTTCTTTCTCTACTCATCTGTGAGGACGAAAAGTCATTCCTTCTTCAATGCATTGCTATTCTATCCACAGCTCTTATTTTATACTGCCTGAGTCCCTACTGTGTGACTGCCTAAAAAACGCATTGATTTCAACAAAATGCTTTATTTGTTGAATAAAGGTCGCACTATATTAGAAATGAAAGTTGGGTTGTATATTCTCATGTGCATCTTGATATTGCCTATTATCATCCCCCCTTCTTCCTTTCCCTCCATTCCTGTTTCTATGTAAATAGATTAAAAATGAATATATGAATGGGCTTATTGTGCCAGTTTGAAATTATTATATATCCCAGAAAAAACATATTTTAATCCTGATCCAATCTTGTGGGGCCAGACCTAGTGTTAGATTACTTCCATGGAGATGTGACACACTCTATTGTGGGTGTGACCTTTTGATTAGATGTGGCTCCACCCATTCAAGATGGTTGTTGATTAGTTTACTTGAGTCCTTTAAAAAGCAAAACATTTTTGTGAGAAACCACATTCAGATACTTGGAGAACAGAGCAATAGAAGCTAGAGAACCAACATGAAACCCAGACATTTGGAGATGCAGGGCCCAACAGATGCTGCCATGTGACTTCTTATGAGATACTAAGCAAGCCAGAACATGGAGAGAGCCAAGTGAATCAGAGATAAAACTCAGCCCTAAAGTAGCCCGATGAGGAACCCCCACATGAAACAGAAGCTGAAAGAAATGGAGCCCAGGAGCAAGAGACCAGCAGATGCCAGCCAGGTGTCTTTCCAGCTGACAGAGGCATTCTGTATGGCATTAATCTTTCTTGAATGAAGGTAACCTCTTGTTGGTGCCTTAATCTGGACATTTCATAGCCTTAGAGCTGTAAAATTGTAATACAATAAATTCCCTTTATGAAAGTCATCCCATTTCTGTGATATTGCATTCTGACAGCTTTACCAAATGAATAGACTTATTCTTCAGAAGATTTAGAGTGTAGGGACTCATAATAACAAATCATGGACAGAAGAAATGCAAGATGATTAAGTCTGTTAGAGTTTTGTTTTGAGTCAATGCAAATTTTGTGAGCACCTATTAGAATGAGCCTAGTTTAGGATCACCTTGCAGTTATCTCAGTAAATTATTTGCGAAGTCTTTCTTGAACCAGTTGAAAAATAAAAAGATAACGTGACAGAATTCTAAATCCCCTAAAACTAGTTAAATTATCTTGGATAAATCTTAATAATGTGATATTGTATCACATTATGATGATGCTCATATGTATACACATAAGCAATTTGTTATATATATTTGCATAAATATATATAATATTTATGCATATATATTGTTATATATAGTTGCATAAATACGACTTTATCACAGATGGTAGAAATCATTTTCTAACAAAAGAGAACTAGGCTCAAGTCACCATGTTCACAGAATGCTCCACCTCTTTGGATAAGTAATTCAAGTGCCCAGAGACTTGATGTCTCCTTCGTAAAATGATGAGGATTTCTGTGCTTCCTCCTAGCTTGAGAATTTTATTTTTCTGTTTATAAAAGAACCATATTTTTTCCCATGTGGAAATTCACTTGAATTCTATAAGTGCATAATGACCTTGTTTGAGTCTAAAAAATATATAATTTATTTAGCCAGATAGTATTTTAAAAGTATAGAAAATATACATTTTCATGAAGATCAAATTTCAATTGATACTTAATGCATACATAATATAAAACATGAAAATATTACATAGGTAAAATATTAAATTATATTTTTAAAGATTTTCCTGAAGCTGGTTTCAAAAATATTTCAACAATTGAACCAAATTATTCAGTAAAAGTTCTCCAAAACCTTTTAGTTCATATAGTAACTTCATCATTAATTTATTCATTCATGCATTCATGTACTGCATTCAACTTCAGCAGATATTAACTTAGTAGCACCTCTGAGTCACTCCATCAGTTGCTCTTTGGGATATCAAGAAGATAAGACAGGAAATATTTTCATTAAGGAATTTACAATCTTATGAGGCACCTGTATTGCCCATGGTCCTGATATCAGGTAAATTTAATTCAATTCAAGTAATATTGCAATCTAATTAGCTACCATCATCATAAATCTTACCTGACACCTGGTCTTAAATCTACGTATTCAAGTATGTAAAGTTCATTCAGACTCAGTTGTGAACAGTGTTTGACTTACACAGCTCCTCATGACACTTCAGAATGCATAATCAATATCAAAGTATTGGTGCCACTATGCAATCGAATGATTGCCAGTTTTACTTGTAATAAGGTGGTGAATGTGAAGAAATTTATATATGATTCTTAGTAATTAATTTAAACAGAACATCACACTCAGTTAAAATTTGATATAAGGCAGATTCGTCTTTATAATGACTGAAACACTGCACTGTACATTTCAATCCCTGTTTTCTATTTTACAGTTAGTAAAAAATCCTAATTAAAGTTTTGTCCACAAGGCATTGATCATTAGGATGAAAATAATTTGAATAGTCACATCTGTATGTCTCCATTGTACTAGCATATACAGTTATAATTAGTTCTATTATAATTAGTACATTAATTAAAATTATTAAGCTGGCAGTTTATATATAATATATGTCAAATATATATTATATATAATATATACATAATATATATCATATATATATTACATATATAAAATATACATAATATATATCATATATATATATATATATATCAAAGATCACTTTCAAATCTTAGTTGGGTAAGAATTAACATTAACTCAAATCCCTCTATTTCCTGGAAATGTATTGGCTTTTATTTATAGGTATGATTTTCATGAATTAACTGTTTTTCAGATCTTAGAAATTATATTTTTGAACTGCTTAGTAGAAGGAGAAAGAAGAGATTCTTTTGTTTCTTGAGGAAAGTGATTTATTATTTTCTAAACAAATTTCCTACAATTGTGCCCTTCCTAGAGTGGTAAAAGGAATGACCTTTTATATATCATAACCATAGATTTATGTAGAAGTAGAAGTGACCTGAGAACACTCTAATGAAAATATATTCCTATATAGTGTAGCCTAATGAACAATCAAACAAGTCTATAAAGACTCTAAGCAGCAATCTTGTACCAGTTGACTATCCTCTCCCTGAAAACATACCTTCCTTTGGCTCTTGTGACGGCATAGTCCTGTTGTTTTCTTCCGACATCTCTGTCAACCTATTCTAAGAGTCCTATGCTGAACCTCTTCTCCCTACTCAGCAGGCTTTCTTTTCCTCCTACTTTATACTTTGATACCCTCATTTACCCCATGGCTATTACTAACGTCTATACTTTGAGGAGTCCCAAAATGATACCTCCTTTGTACATTCAACTTCAGAGCCCAGACTTGCACATTTCAAGTTCAGCATGTCCAAAATCAGGTCACACAAGTTAACCCAGTTTTATTCCTTCTCCAATATTCCTGTTTCAATTTATGGCACTGCCATCCACTTGGTTTTATATCTGCAAAACATGGCGGTGATGTTGAAGGTATAAATTCTAGAACCCAACCAGCAGTTTGAATTTAGTCTCTACCATATGGCTGTGTGACTTTGGGTGAGTCACTTAATGCTTAAGTTTTCTCACCTATAAAATTGTTGTAGTAATAGTATCTATTTTCTGAGAATTAAATGAACTTAAAAATGTGAAATACTTAAAATAATTCCAGGACCTAACAAGTGCTATACCTAACTATTGTTATTATTATTTTTCCTTTGTCTTCCCTGACCCTGACCCTCCACATTTAATCAATCACCAAATTCTACCATTTATAATTCTAAAATACTTTCCATTTGCTTCCCTTTGTTTTAACCATCTGGGCCCAATCCACCATTAACTCCTAGCTGCAAATCTCTTATTGTTGTCATGCTTAACAACTCCCCAATATTCATAACAAAATGACTACAATATTTAACAATTAAAAAAAAAAACTTATTTAATAGCCTGGCTTTCGTCTACCTTCCTTCCTGAATATGTGCCGCTCATTCTCCAGCTCACTAAGCTCTTTTCCACACTCTTTTCAGTTCTACTGAGGACATAAGGACCCTCTCCTCTCCAGAGTAAATCCTCCTTACCATTCAGGTATCTCTACTTAAAGGTCACTTCCAGGATACTTGCCTAAACATACACGTTGCTCACGAAAACAGCCTGTTCTACATACTTACATGGACACAATCCTTTCCCTTCATGTAAATGACCACTTTATATTTGTCATTATCCGTGTAACATTTCTTGATATATGTCTCAAAACTGAACTTCCTGAGAATCATGACATTCAAATGCATCCCTTTTATCCTCAGCATCCCATGCATTGCTCACCATGGCAGATGGCCAATGCATATGGGTTTAGTTAAGGAATATAAGTCAGGTACTGGGCTGTGCTCTCCTGGAGCCCATGGTTTAGTAGGTAGCCAGTGTCAGCAAAAAATAGTGTGATAAATGCTATGAAAGAGACATACAAAGTGTCATGTTGCCTGCTCTTGGGGAAGAGGCCCTAGCTTCATCTGGGTTGATAGAGGTCTCCACAAGGAAGCTCGGCCCTTTCAGGCTGAGATCAAACATAAGTAGGAGTTTTCTGGGTGGAGGGGATTGAGGTGTTAGATAAGCAGGCCAAGGGAAGAGCACCTGTGATGCAATAGATAAAGTCTGTGTAGGATTTGGATTCAGGTAGGTATCTCACTTAATGATGTGATTTTGCACTGAGAATATTTCCTTGGCGAACCATGTAATACAAGCCTAGGTGGGCCCTCCCTGAATGGTGTACTCTAAGCAAGACTCCAGGGACATTCTGACTGTTCCTGTGTCAGAGAGGAGAACTTAATTCAGACAATGGCAAGCTGGAGACTCATGATCTTATTCAATGTCATTAAAAAATAATAATAATAAAGGAAAGTTCTTTTTTTTGCTGTGTTTGTAGCATACTATCTCTAACTTATACACATGTGCACCTGCGCATACACACATGCATACACAGGGAAGGAACTGAAAAATACACATAAAAATGTAGAATTGGTGGTATGGAAAGGGGGTACTGCATCTTTTGACCTTCTGCACTTTTCTCATTTGAAATGATTGATCAGGTTTTGGCATTTGTGCAATAAAAACTTTTAAAAGAGGGTGAATATTAATCAGACATCTGTTTAGATTCAAACACATAGATTCATAATAATCCTAAAGGAAGTTGTCAAGGTGAAAATTGTATTTTTAGCTGAAAAATAGTTATATTCGTGTATCTTGGAGAAAGGTAATGTGGAACAAGAGTGTGATGCTAGAATTATAATTAGCTAATACTTGTATCATTTTAATCACTAATATTTAAGACTTGTTTTTAAATGCTGTTAAATATGTAAGATGTATCTGCTTGAAGCCATTTCAATTAGCTATTCAAAAGGGTGAAAGTTTCAGGAATTTGTTTGGCAACATGTTTCTGAAAGGCCATTTGGTGCAGCTGTCTTCCATTTGTTTCGTCAAGAGACTAAGCAAAGCTAAAGTATTTTTTCATGATGAACTAGCAGGAAAGTGCCAAGATAGTTTTATTGCTAAGTAACTTGGCAAAACAAAATGTTAAAATATTACAATCTCTCTATCTATGAGCTGAGACAAGCTTTCGATGAATGACTTTCCAGCTCGAATGTGATTTAGATACAGCCACATGGCTCAGGCTTATGTTTTTGAGCCTATAGGAGGAAGATTGAGAATTTGGATACGTTTAAATATATTAATAGTAATTTCTCAGGAAATCTTTGATGGCTTGAGGCAAATGCTAATGAATTAAGTTATCTCCATTTTGATGGTGATAACTACTGCAATCCCCAATGATCAAGATTTCCTTTGCATTAGGGAGGGAAGGCTTCATGTATTGAAAAACTGAGTCCAGTAAGATCTTGTTTTGCTTTCTTTTCATGCAAATTATGGAATGAATGAAAGTGACAGAGTGATTACAACAGTTAAATGGAAGCATAATGGCAACAGTTATTGCAGATGTCTTATTACAAAGTTCTGCCAATGCACATGCTTCCTGCAATCCTCCTGCAACTTAAACACTTGGACTTTTCTTAACCAATGATATTAATTTGGCCAAATGATTAGTGGCTTCTTGATATGAATACTCATCTTAAAAGAAGTATTAATTAACTGGCTAAAACATTTTTAATATACTAAGATTACACTGATAACTATATTAAATCATAAAACTTGAATTAATAAATCACAGTATGATTCATCCTGAATAATAATAATAATGGTGCTAATTAATATTGTCATTTAAAGGGAGGAGTCTTATTTGAGAAAAAAATTAGATGAGATCAAATTTTGTCAAGAGGATTTTAGTTTATGATTAATGTCAAGGATGAAAAACATTTGTTAATTAATAGAACTTTCATTTATGTCTAGCTGACCATGAGCATGGATGCATCTTAGATATTTTATGTTAATATTTGAAAATAAAAAGATGAGATTTGTCTTACAAAAAATGGAAGAGGAATAAATTAACAGGGAAACAAATTATAGCTTGTGTCTGCATAATTTTGAAGTTAAGATTTTGCAGAAATGACTCAAAATTTTTGGAAAGCTTCTCCTGAGTTCAACGACAATGGATTCAAATGACATTTTTACTAAGTTTAAAAAGAATGTGTTTATTTTGGATTGGTTTCTATTTTCACAAATTTAATTTATTTTGAAACATCAATATTCTCTTCAGGAGCAAATTTTAAGAAGGTATAGCTACTAAAAATTTCACTTACATAACAAAACCACTATTTTAATTACATACTTATCTGTTCAAAGTGGTTTTGAGAGTACAATTGTTTTATAATCTCTTTGCATTTTGCATAAAAATTGAGTATTTATAATCAAGCTTTCAGAACTCTCTTCATATTACAGAAATTTCACACTACAGATTATATACATAGACCGATTTATGAAAGTTGAATCTTTAGAACTTAACTCTTTAAAAGTCCTGAGCCAAGCTAAAATATTAAATTAAATTGACTTGTGCATAAAAAAAAAAATATGAGCACGATTTTAGTTTAGAAGGTAAAGAAGATTAAGTTAAGTTTAAATAACAGAGAAAATTTACTGCAAAGGGAGTAAAATTTTAGAAGGTAAATTTTCTCTGAATTTACAGTGGAACCCTTTTTGCATTCCTACATATATATTTCATATCAACTTAAATTCGCTTTTGTTTTTTTAAGCACATTAAGTTAATAAATTATTCATCATATGTGCTGTTTCCTTTATTTTTTTAAGCAAACACATTGCTAGTTTCTTTCAAAATTATCATTTATGACTGCACAGTAGTTTAGAATGAGCAAAAAATTATTCAGAGAAATTACAGACAAGTCTCTAGCCTAACGTTAATGAGAGCTCATTGCTTGTCCATTCATTTTTTTTTTACCACAATTAAAACCACAAATGTACAAATGTTAAAATTTACTCCCTTTGCAGTAAATTTTCTCTGTTATTTAAACTTAACTTAATCTTCTTTACCTTCTAAACTAAAATCGTGCTCATATTTTTTTTTATGCACAAGTCAATTTAATTTAGTATTTTAGCTTGGCTCAGGACTTTTAAAGAGTTAAGTTCTAAAGATGCAACTTTCATAAATCGGTCTATGTATATAATCTGTAGTGTGAAATTTCTGTAATATGAAGAGAGTTCTGAAAGCTTGATTATAAATACTCAATTTTTATTGAGTTGTTTAAACCATTATCAGACTGCTTTATTTATAACACCCATGTGCCTTTTTTCAGCAATGGGCCTCAGTAAATTACTAAAATAGCATAACTGTACAAGCATAGCCCTTACTTTAAAAATAGATGCCACCAATTACAATGTAAGATTAGTTAGGTGAAGATTTAAATTATGTCAATTGCTCCTGGGAAATTTAAAGGACAGATTGAGAGATGCGTGCAAATATGATCATTCATTTTTTTTTTACCACAATTAAAACCACAAATGTACAAATGTTAAGGGGCACTTCTGATACAATAAAACAGCAATCACTGAATCTCATCATCACTAATCACTGAGAAATACCTAGTAGTATATTTAGTAAATGTCCTAAAGGAGCACTAAGGTAACAAGAAGAGGAAAGGAAGAGGGAGAGATGGGAGAGAATGGGACAGAAAGAGACAGAGTGTGAGAGAGAGAAAACTTGAATGTTAACTAATGTATAAAATATGAAAAACTGCCGCTAAAATTCATTTGGCATGTTTGCTCTCGACTGCTTCTTAGAAAAGTTGTAAACCAAGTTGTGAGTTATGAGAGGCTCTTAGTAAATAGAAACTATGTTCCCAAATCACATTTGAAGGAGGTCAGGTTAAAGAATATTTCATACAGTAGCATGCATGGATAGTACTAACTAATACCTAGATTTTAAAATAATTCATAAATTTGCAATGCTTTTCTCATTTGTTTTGTGATTTGCTACTGATAAGTTCTTATTTTCTTTCATACAATGCAGAATCATTTATTTTTCCCTGGGTAAGATTTCAGGTTCCAATTCATGTCCCCTATATCATAATGGCAGACTTTCAGTTGTTTTTGCTTACATCTTTCCAATGACACAATCAACAAAATATATTTTTTTCATTTCCATCTTAGCATGTATATTCCTCATTTAGAGTAAATCCCTAAATAATTGATTAATTTGACAGCACAATGATAGAAAATCCTGTTAAAATGGGTACAGCTGAACCAATTAAAATGTTAGCCATTTATATATTTATTTTGTATAATATATAGACACATACTGAGAGTTTATATGAGTATATAAACAAATATACCAAAAGATACACACAAATACTTTATGGTGGAATTTCTGGTGCCAAAAATAGGCCTTATAAAATGTGTTTAGTGGATATAATTATTGTGGGGAAATAATTTGCCTCAGATAAGTCTGACCCATGTCAAAATGAACTCATTCATAAACGGACATAATATTAACTATTCTTGCCACCTTTCTTCTCATTTGTAAGAGCTCTTATTAAGTAAAAATAAGAGTTACGCTTTCCCCAGAAAAATCTGATCCTTTAATGTAATTACTCTTTACCTGGAAACCTTTTTATTCCTCCAGGTACACGGTTGCCTAATTCTCTCACTTTTCATATGTGTAGGGTCTCATCTTACCTTCTGACTAGGTACCTTCCTCTTCTCCAACCTCTGCACCAGCCCCCAATTCCTTTTCCTTTCTCTACTTTTCTGATTTTATTAGTTTTTTATCCCCATGAAATATGCACTGTATCTTAGTTATGTATTATCATTGTAGCTTATTAGTTATGTCCCTTCTTTCAGAGGGAAACTTTTTCTATTTATTTTATTCTTTATTGCTGCTTGCTTAGAAAAATACCTGGACCATTATAGATGCTCAGTAACTATTTCTTTAATGATTAAATGAGAAAATATCTGAATCCATGTGCTTTAAAATTTTTTTCTAAGCCTGAAAGAATATTCTTTCATATTCATAGATTCTTAATTTGACCTGTAACCACCTTAAAATATGTCTTGACCATGTCAGAATATTAATGAAGTTATATTCCTAAAAATGGCTTTAGTCATTTTTATTTGGACATATTATTTTAAAAAGTGCTCTCTATATAGCACTTTTCTTTTCGTCTCCTGTTTTTTGTTTGGTTTTTATTTTTACTGTCTATATTCAGCCCCTTTAATGTGGATACTTACTCTCAGTTAAACAATCCCACAACATCCATTACAGTTCCAGAATTGCTCTCACATTCTTTGTAAAAGTAAAAGCTCAGTTAAAGGCACAACTTTTTTTTTATGGCTCAGTTTGTTTGCTTTTACCCTAGATCACTCTCTTTGCCATTTGATTCCTTCAATTGTGCAATTTATGACATATTTTTAAGGCCTACTGTCCATTACAAGCAGCATGTTTTGAAAACTCATCATCATCCCAAGCTTAATGAGTAAATGGATGAAAGCTCAGCAGCTTGGTGGGGGAACTGGGTCTCGGTTAGACTTGCTGACAGCCAGATTGCTATTGCTGTAATTAATAATGAAATGTTTACATCTTTAGCTTTTTATGTGGAGATAAGGAAGGTGACAGGGATTATGGAGAGAAATAAATTTACATTGTAGCTTTATAAAGCAACCATAGCTTTAGGAGCTCAATACATGCAAAATTACTGTGACAGTTTCCCAAGAAAGTAGTTATAAAAATATTTAAAGCTCTAGGATGAAGAATCAGAACATTGTAACAATGAACAGGGAGAAAATACATTTTTTTTTTAATCTGGTCCCTCCTTTCCTGATGCTTAATTTCTTTCTATCCAGGTGCTTATAAAAAGATCAAAGCCATATCTAACTTGTCTCCCTGAGTGAATCTATTTCAGTCAATGTCACAGCCCACTCACTTTCCAACAGTGACAAAAGTTCCTATCCCACCCGTCTTCTCAGCTCTTCTACAACTGCTTCCCCCCATCATAGAAAACTTTATTACACAGCGGAAGGCCAGAGGGTTCTCTGAGAGACCCCTGCCCTGTGGAGCTGATAACACTGACTATTAGCCATGCTTACAGCAACTTAGAGTCCATAACTCACGAAACATTCTCACCATTTTTAACCTTCTTTCTTCTCCAAAGCAGTGTTGGATGCATTTTTTTCTTCTAGCTTTTGAGGTAATATGTAGTATCCTATCTTCTTTCAGTTCGTAGATTCTGAAGGAAGCATGAGGCCAAGATGGTCACAACAGCTTTGTGAATTGGTGAAAAATAAGACTCTCACAATGGAGTTAAAGATCTTGGATAATATTAATTCTATACTAATATTTTCTGCATTTGCTTACTCATAATTTCTCAGTTTTCCTATGTAAATTGTCACATCGCCAGCCTTGCTAGTCAAGAAATGATTGTTACTCATCTTAATCCATTTTCCCTTTGCAAATCAATCAGAAACCCTAAGAATAGAGGTAGATAAGAATAGAGAGCTTTATTTTACTTATTTGCTTTACTTTTCACAAATTACTTTAGGTTTGCACAATATATGCATATATATTTATGTGTAAACCCATATATGTAATCAATTTGACCATCTTATGCATCTAAATCAAATTGTCTCTTTCATACATACAGGATGATTTCATATATATAGGAGAATTCATTACATAAGAATTTCCCTTGTTCTGGCAATGATATTTTTGCATTAACATTTATTTAGAATTTACAGATTAGGAACCCATAATCTAGTTTAACTAGGTTAAAATTAGTAACTAGAAATGTATAATTTGGGTTGAATTACAAATAGTATTCTGTATTTTTGTCTCTTCTGCCTCAAAGACTTTATCTTAGCTACATTCTAAACTGACAGAAGTACTACAGTTTGCCCACGGTTATCTGAAATGCATTTAGGGCAATTCGTGAGTTACAGGTTGAAATAGAAGGATGGATATGAGAATTCACTAATGATCACTCTCTGCTGTATGACTGAAACATATTCTCAGAGACAAACCTGCCAAGTTAAATGATCAAAGGTACACAATGACATTCTCCTTTAGAAAACAGAAATACCTTATAGTTGTAAGATAGTACTTAAAATGAAGAAGTCCCTCCAGGAGTATTAAATAGCACGATCCATTTTACTCATTCTTATAGAAGGAAAGTTAGAAAACATCTCACTGACTGGGCAAAACAGCTTTATTTTAAATATCATTAACTTCTAGTTTTTTGTGGTAAATTTTATTGTATGTGTTTTAGACAATCGTCAAGACATTCAAGTGCATAAAATCATTTAAAAGTTACATAATTTTCTAAAATGACACCACATTTTCTAGAAATAATATATACTTTTAGAAGAATATTTACACTAATTGGAAACAAAGCATGTTTGGTCAAAACTAAAGCTGCTGAACAAAACTTGGAGTGTGACAATATAGGGAAGTTGATGAATAGCTCTTTTGTTTAATTAGTAACCCCTGGGACTCTCAGACTTGAGTTGCACAGCCAAGCTGGATAAAATCTATCTACAACCCAAATATCTGCCAATATCCCTTTTCTTCAATGGAATCCTTTTAAAGCATCTGGCAGAGAAGAGGTTTGCCTGGATCAGGCCCTTTCTTTATGTTTTACATAGATCTGACCACAATTATGATCCCTATGGTAGGACATTCTTTTCTCTATTTGGTAATAATCTGGAACTTTGAAACTCTGATTTGCCCTAAGTACCTATTATCTCTTGTTTCCTTCCTAGAGTCCTTCAAGCATTTTTTTTCCCTTCCCCTAAATATGCAAAAATACCTCACAAACAAGACAGCTGTGTATCACAAATTTCACTGACGATTTACTAACTAAAGATAAATAAAAGTAAGAAACTAGAAAACAACAGCTTAAAATAACTGATCATTAATACAACTGACTGACCCAGGTGCCTGTTGGAGCTGAAAAATAATGTAAACCCAACTGCTAAATCACCTCATGGCTATGCTCAAAAATTTTTTGGAATGTTTATATAAAGTCTCTCAATTAACTGTTTATCTACACAGAGAATTATATATGAATGTTCATAGCATATATGAATGTTCATAGCAGCTTTATTGGTAGTAATGCTGTATTGGTTGTTAATGCTACCGGAAGGAAATATACCAGAAATGGAATGGCTTTTAACTAATAAGTTACAAGTTTACAGTTTCAAGGCCATAAAAATGTCCAAACTAAGGCATCCAGAGAAAGATACCCTGTCTTAAGAAAGGCCAATGCGTCTAGAACACCTTTGTCAGCTGGGAAGGCACATGACTGGTGTCTGCTGGAGTCTTTGGCTTCTGGTTTCAAACAGGTTCCCCAAGGGCATTTACTTTCTGCATTTCCAAAAGTTTGGGTCTTGTGTTGGCTTTGATACTTGTTTACCTTCTACCAGCTCTTTCAGTAACTGGCATCTCCAGTGGCTACTGAGTTTCCAAATGTCTGTATCTGCCTCTGCGGTTTCTATAAAATGTTCCTCCTTTCAAAGGACTCTTTAATCAAGACCCTCCTGGAATAAGTGGAGTCACATCTCCATCTAATCAAATGCCACAATCCACAATTGGGTGTGCCACATCTCCATGGAAACAATCCAAAGTTTCCCACCCTAAACAATAAGTTTGGCCCACAAAACTGGATCAGGAAAATAAGAGAAAAGCCAGGTTTCATGGCTTTTCTGGGGTAAATAATAGTTTCATTCAGGCACAAGCCCTGAACTGGAAATGCACCAAATGTACAGCAACAGGTAAATGATAAATATATCATTCACATAATGAAATAGATTTATCAATTAAAAGGAATTATTCATATACACAATTAAATGGCTAAAATTCAAAAGCATCATGCAGAGATAAATAAATCAGAAATAAAATAATACTTATAATACCACTTCATAATTTCCAGTCTACTGTGATAAATATCCACAATGGATTGGCTTAGCAACAGGAATTTCAGAGGCTAGAAGACTTGCTTTCTCCTGGGGTCAGTACTGTTCCTTGAGTTCCTTAGCTTTCCCCATCACATGGTGATGTCCTCTCATTTCTCTTTCAGGTTCTGCTGACTTCCCACTTCTGCTCTTCTTCTTGACTTTTACCTTGTGGCTTTCTCTGTAAGCCCTCCAGTAGGATTGAGACCCATACATACCGTAACTAAAAATAATGTTTTCCAAAAGTCTTATTGAAAAAATAAGTTCACAGGACACTTTTTTTTTTTCCTGGAGTATGTAATTCAATTTAACACAACCACTTACATAAAATTTAGAAAAGATACCTTGTACCCATAGCTGCTTGTTACTGCTTGGTGGAGGGGAGGAGGACAGAGAAGTTCTTTGGGTAGTGGAAATGGCCTATAATTTAATTATGGAAGTGGTTATGGGGGGGGTTGTATTTTCAAAACACATCAAACTGTATAATTAAATATGCATTTTATTTTTTGTAATATATCTCACTAAATTGATTTTTAAAAATCATATTTATCAACTTAGTTTTTTACAACTGAACATAGTATTTATCTCAGATTTATAGCTAAGTTTAGTAAACCTCATAGGCATCCAGTGGTAATTCTGGTATTTCAATCTACTTCAATTTTTCCTTCTCTCCTCTATTCTTATTATCATATTTTGAACATGCCCACACTTTTCTTTTGATTATAATATAAAACTACCCACAGTTTTGTTTATAGGCTTTTATGCTAATTTGTTCCATCTGTGAAAATTTCTTTCAATAATAATCAACGTTTTGTTTCTTCTGCCACAATTCATCCATCTCTTACATTTTGATGTCCATAACCACTCTACTGAAACTATCAATCAAATATGAGTCCCCATCTAGCCAGTACTTTCAGTCATTCTCAAAGTTTTCAGTAGTTGCCTTATTCTTGGTCTAAGACTTTGGGTTCCTTCTTGTATCCTTGATTGCCTTTCCTTAATCTTTTGGGTTTGCTTTCTTAAGACTCTTTTCTGAATCTAGATTCCACCAAAGGTTTTATGCTCTTCTTTCTCACACTCTTTTCAAACACATTGGGACAATAATCCCTAACTACTTGTTTCTAGCATTTTTCTGAGGTCTAGTTTGACAATTAAAATATGGTATCTCCCTGTCATACCACTAATTCATCATACCTTTAATTTAACATACCATCTCTTCCCTCAACCCAAGCTACTTTGAACCTCAAATTTAAACTTCCTTCAATCCCTTCTCCTTTGGATATATTTTTCAACTCATTTTAGTTAAACCTTAGGATTTTTTCTTGAATTTGTTTCTTTTGTCTGCCACATATCTACAATTGTTCTGGTAAACAGTATATACTTACAATGAGCTTTAATTATTATAATTAAATACAAGTGTGGGTTCCCACACTTCTCCTTTGCTCCATTTATTCTAAACTCTGATGGTCAGTAATAATATCACTAAAGCAGAGCTCAAATTAAATCTTTATACGCCTGCCAATTTTCAATACCTACCAGATAATTTAATTTGAATAAAATAAAAACAAACAAATATTTCTCGAGAACTGAAAAAGACCATTCATTTGCAAAGTCATAGAATGATAAAAAAAAAGATAACCAGTATCCTTATCTTGACATCCAAACACTCATTATCATTTCAATCAGTACATTTTTCAGTTTTATTTCCCACAGATTGCTTTCAAGCACACTTTGAAATAAACCCACTGAGATAATTCTGCCTAGATCTTGCCCAAGTTTGCACATTTGCTTAGATATTTCTTGCTTCCCAACATGGTGATATTGACCATAAAAATAAAAATTGTAAGTATCATTGTGGAGTACTTAATGTGGGCCATTCTGCCTTGCAATTTGCACACATGGTCAAATTTTGCCTTCAAAATTCTATGCTATTGGACTCATTCTTTCTATTTTACAGATAAAAATATTGAAGTTCAGCGATATAATATAATTTGCTATGATTGCACAAGTGGTAAATTGAGGCCAGTCTGTCAAGTACTAAACTCTTACACTTCATGGCCTTTTCAGAGTTGCCATATCTACATCTGATTCATCTTTTATAGTTTTGTTCATGAATTCTGTGCTTCTCCAAGCTGGATGCTTTTATTCTTCATCTTCCCACATAGATGATTTTGGAATTTAAACTTTTGGTCACTATCACTTGGTAACATGCATTCTTGTCATTTGTCATTTTTCTTGTCATTTCTACACAACTTGCTGTCCCCAGGTGGCTAACAACTTGAGGAAAAAATTTTTACCTCATGTATCTCAAAACCACCTGATTGTAGCCATTTACACAGAGAGGATACTCAGAAAATATTTATAAGATATAAAGGTGTTGCAAGTATGTACATTTCTGGCTTACTAGAACATAATTTAGAAAATTCCTTGAAAAAAGTTGAAAAATAGTCAAAGTATTTTTTCAAGACTATTTCTCATTTATAAATACTAATATCTTCAGCAAATTTTGAAGAATGTAATTATCAGTGAAAGAAATAGAAGGGAGGAAAATTCCTCAGTGTGAAAACAGCTTGGAGGAAGAAATTTAGCTTAAAAATAAAACAAAACAAAAACATCACTTTGTCCCATTTCCATTATCTTTATTACATTTATGTACACTGAATATATTTTACCTTAAATATTAAATTAAATATATTTAATTTTAAATATTGAATTTATATTAACAGTATTGTATATAATAGTGCATGGGCACCTATGTTTAACCTGCAGGACCATATGTGAAAAAATGATTGGGAAACACTTATGTTATTCTTTTTTATCATTTCTGTGAAATAGAAGATGTATGTTTAACTGTATAAAATAATATATATTATGACTAGTTTAGAAAAATACAAGCTAGCTGGTCAAGTACTCATAGGATTATATTTTCTTTAATTAACAATCATAAAATGTCTTCACCATGGAAATTTGTCAATCTGAGTATAGAGTACCTTATCACACTGAGTTTCATCATGCACCCTCAGCATCTATTATTCCTATTAACTCCAAGTTCACCCTCCACATTGCCCTTTCCCTGTTCTAATTGGCAGTGGGCAAATCATTTCTGGTCAAGATCAGGAGCTCATCTGCCCATCTCACCCTGAATATCAATCTAACGAAAGAGTGAATCCCATTAGAATCAGCTTCGTGACTAATAAATGCAAAGGTCTACTGCAGAACAATAATGCACTTTGGCCCATACATCAATCTCTGGCACCTTAGAAACTAAGTGTAATGAATAGGAGGTCACAACCTATAACACTCATAAAATGCCCCAGTTGGGATCACGTATTACATATACAAAGCATTAATGCCGGGTCATCAAAGCAGACATTTGCCAAGTAAGAAGGTGTCGCTGCTTATCTACTTCTATTAGTAAACTGATATTCAGACATGTGAAGGCTGCTAAAACCTCAAAATACCTTCAGAAGGTCTCACTTAAAACTGTTTCTAGCACTGCATACAAGATTGCTGTTTTTTTATGCTCCTGGAGATAATGACATACATGACATCAACCTCGGATTTTCATATATTTTATAAATTCTGAGGTTCTTTTGTATGATCATATATTGTGAAGGTGAGTGAAAATAATGATATATTTAAGTGCATTGTGAAAGTCCTAGATATTGCTCAATTTCAAGGTCCTAAGGAGAAAAACTAGATTTTTTTTAAATGTTCCAAGGATCAGAATACATTCAAGTCATTATTTGAATTATCATATTTAATACTTTTTTCTAATTAATAATGACTTTTCACCTTTTCTCATTCATTTATTTATAATATTTTTCTTCCTTCTTGTAGTTTCCCCTCTACATGTGCTTATTTGACGATGCACGATGTAGTTGCGTTTGATAGGCTTAAAAAGATTTCTGTGGAATGCTACAAATATGCAGTTCTCCCCATGGGAGCACACACACCCACATTTTGAGAATTTTCATCTTTCTCTGTAAAATTATCCAGAAGTCTCCCCTTTACCACATGTTCTCTTGTTCATTCTTTCTTTGATCGAATTTTGGTTTTCCCATGGCATGTCATTTCTCAGTGAGACGAATCAATGTGTAGGAAACATTAGGCCTCCTGTTTAGCAGATTTTCTAAAATTCTCTGAGGATAATAAAAAGAAATGATTATTCTCCTAAAATCTTGACGGTTAGAAGTTGGAGGCTTGCAAAGCCTATAATTTGTCTTTTTGGCGCAGCTGCCACTTCTGCAGGTGGCTGTGGTGGAGGTAAATTAAGGCTGATGCAGAGAGAAACTCTGTGATTGTATTCAATAACAGAGAGACTGCTTTTGTTATGAAGTAAATAAATTCTGGGATTATATCGAATATATATAAAACAAATTCTCAATGGAAAAGAACCTGAAAGTAGTAGAATAAAATACACTCTTCTTGGTATTTGTACTTTAAAACTACTTTCTAAGACATTTTTAGAAAAAACTGATAATTTCAATATAATTTTCACTACCTTGAGAAATGTATACAATGCCCTTGGCTGGATGTAGAGAATGTCTGCCATGCTTTTCATTTCAGAGCAGAGAAGGATATAATGAAGCCAATCTCTTTTTCCTAGTGGCTCATAATACCCAACAGTAGAAAGTGAGGTGTATAGTAGAGCACATTAGCTTTTATGTCTTTACAGGACAGAAGGGCACTTAGAGAGCTGATAGCTCCTGTTTGTGTTTAGTATCACCTAGTGTTCCTGCGACCTGAACGGCTGAACACATTTCCTTAAGTGTTTCAGTTAGCACCAAAGAGCAATTTGGGGTCTTTGGAGAATAAAATCCATTATTTTAATGTAGAAAAATAAATGTCAACTTTTATACTTTTAAATAATCAAGTCTACACTAGAGAAGCTTTGTTAAAATCATTGGCATGTTTTGCATGAAAAACAAATTAATAGGAATTTTGGAAAAATGTTGACAATTTAAAAAACAGTTGCAGAATTCCTATCCCCCGAATTGAATGAAATGCACAACAGAGCTCAAACAGTTTAGTGATGTTCCCTAAACCTCGGGTAGAGGCTGGGCATGCAGGCTAGCAGGGAAAGGACAGATTGACACACTGGGAACCCATCACCTCAGCATGAAAATGTGGCAGCTTTTGGTCCAGGCCCGGATAGCTGAGGAATGTTTTCTCATGGAGGTTGTACGTAGAAATGAAACAAGTCTACCGAAAGTTATTAATTCAGCTTGGACTCGGTAAAACCAGCAAAGAGAAAGTTGGGCATCTGAAAAGAAAACAGGCTGGCTACACGAAGTCACAAATCATGGAAATAAAATGGCTTCAGAATAAATTTTCTCACCTACCTTGAAGCAAAGAAAACAACTATCCTCTTAAAACATGCTTTCTTCCTTTTTCTTCTTTCTTTCCTTTCCTTTTTCTTTATTTTAAATTTGGGCACAAGAAAAACAGTAATAACATTTCTAATGATGGAATCCATGGAACACATCTCAGTTACCCACTTAGCTAAAGAGCTGAATAAATATCTCAGGCACATGTTCTGAGAGTAATATTCACAAAGGGCCCAAATTGAGGGAAATTAAAGATAACGCTTTCTTTGAGCAAAGAGAAGGCCTACATAAAACAATGCCCAGGTGAAGATGAGATTTTTTTAGAAAAGCAATATTTCATATCGGTGCTTACATTAACCCAAAACAATGAATGAATGACTAAAACAAAGAAGGGACGAATGAATTGAAAACAACGACAAGGAGAACAAAGAACCTGTTTTAAAGAACACTTGCAAGAAAACACAAGAAAATTAAACTGTAGATACGTGCTTTGTACTCAATATGACATTCAATAAAATATGGAAAACATAAAACAAGAAATCAAAGGTGAGATGGGAAAGCTGAATGAGATGGCAAGAATAAGTATAGACCTAAGGAAGTAAACTGATGCTGAATTAACACTATTGTAGAACTTAGAACACATTGAAGAGATCAAAGAAATGAAGTTTATATTTAAGTTCTTCAATTTGGCATCAGATAAACCTGGCTCGAGACCATAAGTCTGCCACTTATGATGCAGGTGATCTTGTCCTGGTTATGGAGACTTTCTAAATTTCAATTTTCTCAATAAAAAAGAAATATTTTAATATTTCTTTAAAATATTAGGACAGTGATAGGACTGAACACATTTTGTGAAAGGAGGGTCAATGTAGATACTCATGCAAATTACTTAGCACAGAGCAGAAAACAAAGGCAATATATGTATTTTTATTTTAAGCAGGGAAAATCCGTCATTTATTTGCTAAATAAACATCTCAAGCCTAAGATACTTCATCTGGAATGTTTGTCTTTCAATTCTTCCTTCCCTGGCTTATAGGCATTAAAAAAAAAAAAAGAAATGGGCACATCATCCATCCAATTGCCAATACTAAAACCTAGGTGTCATTTTTTAACTTCACTCTTTTCTTCATACGCTGCCTTCAATAAATCACTGTTTTCTTAAAAGTCAACCCCAGATCTGACTCCTTTGACCTAAATAGCCATCATATTAATTTATCAGTCATCAGAGTCTGACAACCAACCTCCATTCTTAGCCTTTTTGCTGCCCCCCCCCAGAATATGCTTTCCAGTGACAGCCAGATTGATCCTCATAAGATGCAGATTAGATCATGTTAGTGCCATTCTCAAAATCTTCCAGTGTTTTTTCACCATTCTCAGACACAGAAAATGAAAATAAACTTATTCCCCTGGCCTATAAAGCTCCATAGAATCTGTCCAAAGCTTAACCTCTCCACACTGTCTCATTAAACACTTCAGCTGTTTTATCCTTTGCTCATTGTTGCAATTCCTTGGCATTTCTTTACAGATATTTATTTCGTTATTGTCTACCTATTTTACTGGAATGCAGCACAATGAGAGCAAGGACTATCTTCGTTACCATTTATCCTAATGCCTGGAATAGTTCAATCCATAAGAAAAGTTTCTCATTAAATTCTTATTGAATACATGAACAAATTAAAATTCATAAAAATGTCAATGGTAGTTTGTTTCTTGGTTTTAAAAGTTTGGAGGATTTTTTTCACATTTTTTAATTTTCTGGGTTTTAAATTATTTAAATATATATTATAAAGTTTATTTTGTTGCTTAAATTTGTTGCTTAATATCATCAGGAGTATGTGATTTAGAATCACAAAGAAATCACTTTACATACCCATCAGAATGATTAAAATAATGTCTTGGTTTCTTTCACTGCACAAGCAAATATCATGCAATTGGTTGGCTTAAACAATGGGAAAATAATGGCTCATGGTTTTGAGGCTAGAAATCCAAATCGAGGCATCTTCATGGCAATGCTTTCTCCCTAGAGACTGTGGCATTCTGGAGCTGGTCGCTCGGGGTCCCTGGTCCTGGGCACCTTCTCACATGGCAATACAAGTGGCAGCCTCCTCTGGCCTCTCACTTCTCTTACAAGTGCTGTTGGCCTGCAGACTCTTACTTCTTGTAGATTTCTATCTGTCTGAATTTCATTCTGCTTCTAAAGGATTCCTGTGATAGGATTAAGTCTTATTCCGATTGAGTTGGGCCACACATAAAGCTTTTGAAGTCACCTTATCAGAAGTCTTCCTTACAATGGTTTTACACCCACAGGAATGGATTAAGTTTAAGAACATGTTTTCTGGGGTCCATAGTTCCAAATCACCACGCATAAAAATATTAGGTTGGCGAGGATGGGGAAAATTCTGCGCTCCCCTACGTTGCCGGTAGAAATATAAATCAGTACGATTATTTTTCTAATATCTACTCAAGCTGAAGACATACATATTCTGTGGCCCAGCAGTACTATTCCCAACAACAACAATAACAACAACCAAACACATCAGAGTCTCCATAGTGAAATGATTTGTAATAGCCTTAAGTTGGAATCTATGAAAATGCACTATATATAGATAAATCGTTAGTGGTATATATGCATGATGGGATGCTATACAGCAATGAGAATATACAGTTTTCAATAATAAAGTCATATGGGTAATTCTCGAAAAAATAATCTGAATAAAAGAGGTCAAGCAAAGAAGAGCAATATTGAAATATTCAACCTATATGAGTAAAAAGGCAGATTCAATTAATGCATGCTGATTATAAGTAAAGATAATTTTTACCTTTGATGCAGAGGTATTGATTAGAAGAGAGTACAAAGGAGTTACTGCAGGACTGATAATGTTCTGTTACATAGGTGTGTTCACTATTTCAAGAATATATTTGGTTGTACACTTATGATGTGAAGAGCTTTATGTAAAAAGGTACGTACTCACATATGTTTATGCAACTTCATATACAACTTAAATTTTATTCAGAATAATAGAGGACATTATAAATATAAACTTTTATTAATTATTAGGAATTGGGGAGAATCAAAGAAAATTTACCAGTTTGCAAGCCTGCAATTCAGCCTGCCACAATTTTGTAGATGCAGGTAGAAGCTGTTGAGTCTCCTGGTTCAGAGGCACAGCAGGCAGCATGGGTTTCATGTTCAATTCTCTTCCCCCCAAGTCCCAAAATGATGAGGTAAAGGGGCTCAGGTGAGTTTTGAGCAGTGAGTAGTTTTGTGGCATAGTTGAGGAACTCTAAGATCAAGAAACTACCAATCCTGGAGAATCTACTGGAACTTTACTAGAAGGGAGACATTATCACTATCTTCCAAAGCTCCTTGCTATACAAAATATACTCGAACAGGAAGACTGAAACATAAAACATCAGTGCCTCTTCACTTGCATACAGAAATACATGACACTCATGAAAAATTTTCTCCCAACATTCATAGGTATAAAAGTATTTTTCTTGCCCATAACGTAGATACAAATTCTGAATTTTAGGTTTCAGATTCTGTGAAATATAAACTTGAAGTTATAGGGTAGTAACATTACAACTTTGTTATACAATCAAGTTCCAACTGAAAAATATATTTGCCGGTAATGAATTTGCTGTATATTCTTAATTCAAATAACAAGACTTTTTTAAAAGTGTTCTCTCACTAGGCACTTCTTCCTCTGTTATCTTTATTGGGAGTGTCCAGAAAATATAAGCTTATGACAATAAAATATTACTTTTGATTAAAACAATAAATCTTGTATATTTGTGACATAGAACTGAAAGATCCCTTGGATGAAGCAGACAACATATAGGGATTAGAAAAGCTATGCTGCATTTCATTTGAATCTAGATCCAGTGGATGAACCAATCTAATGAAAGAAACACAATGAAGTAAACTATGAAGGAAATTACATTGTCAAATTACCTTTCATAAAGTATTCCTTTATGAAATACTTACATGTAATAAACTACATGTTATTACAGTTTCCATAAAATTATTGTTCCTTCTCACACTCTTTCTTCACATCTCCAGTGTTACAGTATAAGCAAAATCTATGTATCTATCACATCAATAAATCATATTGACATCCATGCAAATATCCTTTTGAATCTTCCATTAAAAAACGTCAGTATATCATTTTATTAAAGTGGTTTATCTCAAACACTTTCAAGTGTGAACTGGAATAACTGATTGTTTTTAGAACCTCACATGTAATTTTCCCCAGATGGAAGATGCTTCAGTGTTGATATATAATGGTGGCACTTTTTCTCGGGCATTTTGTCTGACCATGCATTAAAGAATGTGGGGGCTAATTTGAGTTCCAGTGAATAAGTATATTTGTTTCAACTCCTATGATATTCTTTGTAGTTCTCAGGCCAGCTATTAAGGCAACTTGAACTTTGCATTTACATAGTCGAACACAGCTATGAAGATACTCAATAAAAAGACATTTGACCTCTGAGAATTTCGATCCATAATAAAACAGTATCTATGGGAGTTTCAGCTACTGAAAAGAAAGTGATGATTTAGTTCTGTGCAAAGCAGAAGAAAACAAAGTATCTCAGATTTTTCCCCTTGATTTCCTAAGGGTGTAAAAATAATCAATAAAAGGCAGTAAAGAAAGTTTGTTACATTTTAGCTTTGCTTTAAGCAAACCAAGTTTTTATCTTTATAAGATGGAGCTTTCTTGTTCAAATGCAAACTGGTCTTCCCCTTAATGAAAATTGTGTTATGATTCCTTTATTTTCAGAGTAATACCAATATTTAACCATGAAAATCTGTAACCTCCCCACAGCCAGGCACTCTGCTATGTATTTCAACTTATAATCATTTAAAGATTAGAATGCATATCACATGTCCCTTTGTTCCCATAAATATTGACTCTACTTTGTGTGAGTGAATAAAAAAGGTAACCAAGGTATAGATACCTTGTAGAGCTTGGTAATCTTTTTGGCTGTGAAGCATTACAAAAAAATGACAAGAACCTCTAATTTGTACTTTTAGTTGTCAACTCCTCCTTCCAATGCATCCTAAGAAATAGAAGATTTAACAGTGTCTGATATTACACTATTTCCATAGGTGCACTGAAGCCAAAAAAGAATTTCACAGCTCAGAACTTTTTACAAAGAAAACAGAGGATATGAAATTTAGTATAAATTAGTATTTACATTCCTCCTGACAACTAAATTTGCATTTAATGCAAATAGTCTTTACCCTCTCAGGGCTTATAGTCTTGATGGAAGGAAAGAGAGGGACAAAGGATGTAATGAACAGCTGTTTCCTTCTTACCCAACAGTCATTCTCAAACTGGTCCTCTCCTCTCTATTCTTACTACCAATACTCTATTTTATGACTTCAATTATAACTCCCCAAAACAGAACATGTGGATATGGCTTTCTTAAAGACATCATTACCAATTTTCCCCACCCAAAATACATACCCCTTCCTTATTATACTGAGAAAAAGAATTAGTACATGAGTGTACTATATTTATTAAAGAAACTGCATATGGCATTTTCTGAGGTTTGATGTAGGAAAGGGTGGTACAGTGAAGAGAGAACTAATGCAAAGTAGGTGAAAGTTTGTGAGTGAGAAAGAGAAGGAGAGAGAGAAGAACATTATATGGAAGTCATAGGAACAGTTTCCAATTTTTTTTTAAATTTTATTCCCTACATCAAAAATACACCAATACACCGATTTATTTTATTCACAACATCAAAAAATACACCAATAAAAAAAGGCAAGGAATATTAGTAGAAGTCGTTTTGTGCTCTTTCATTTCATAAGAGTTATTTTGTACTCTTTCGTATATGAATAATGAGCATTAAGTACATAGTTTGAGCCCTGATGTCAACCTGGAATTTCAGTTTTTAAACACACGTGCATCAGGAAGCTACTGCAATGCTTTAATCATGAAGTGACACGTAATAGTTTAGGCCAGAGTTAAAAGAGATAGTTGTGACTTGCAGTGAGATGGTGGGTGTAGATATCAAGATAATGAATGGATTTGATCACTATGTAGAAGGCTAAATCAATGGACTCTGTGAGAAATTGGAATTGTATTCTGTGGGAGAAAGAATGGTAAAGAATGATTCACTTAAGATTAATTGATTTCTAGCTTGTGCAGCTGCTTAGATGGAGGTAGCATCTACACATATAGGAATTGTTAAAGAGGATTAAGTTTGAGAAGAAAAATCATACATCTAAGTATATATACCACACAGATAATTGGGCATAATTGAATTATATTAATTAATAAAGAATACTGGCTGCTACTGGACAATGGCTTGGTTCTGTATAGTTCTAATGTTGAAGAGCATAGTGTGGAACTATTATTCCCCTATTTTTTTGTCTCATGATATTGGACAAGTTATTTATATTACTTGTGCCACTGTTTTGCTATCGATAAAATAGGATTAATGGTGGTAATTAAATTTACTGAATTATTATAAAGATTAATTATTTAATACATGTGTAAAGTCTGGTACCTAAAAAGTACTCAATAAATAAAAGTTTTTGTCATTATTGATAGTAATATTATCATTACTATTAAACTCATTGGCATGCATATGGGTTTATCTTCAAGCTATAAGTCCTTCAAGATGACAGGATTTGCATTACTTTCCTTCATTGTTTTTTTTTGTTGCCCACCACCTTAAGCATGCATTGACATTTATGGATTCAAAGTGAGTGACATTTCTTCTCATCATTCTAGAATGGTAGATACAAACAGATATGCAACCAATAAAAAATATGTCTCATGAAACAGTTGATTGCAGTATAACACCTTCTTAAATATTAATCTTATATTACAGATTTTCGATCTTATTATCACATGCACTTTTGGAGTTGAGCCAAAATATATTTGTTTGCAGCTATGTGAATATTCTGAAAACATTAAAAATAACTTACAATTTCTAAAATGTAATTAAACTATTCAAGGAACAAAGTTTTATGCCATAAAAGTAACTGTTACAGTATCCGACAATGTGATTCTGTGGTTAAAATGCATAGCACTATAAAGTCTTTGTATGAAAGGCAGTCCTAGGAGATAACTGAAAATCATGTGGTGGATATTATCAAGTGCTTTAAGATTTGATAGTGTTTGAATATTATCAAATAGCATCTGTGTAAATAAAGAAGAGTTTATCTGGGTGGTTAAAAGAGAATGCAGATTACCTTGGGATTTATGGATTGAAACCAAGATGTAAACTTTAAGCCTCCGTATTCCTGGATTGTTGACCTCACAATTATTCTCCTGAGATTTGCAGTTGTTGCAACAAACAGGTAATGCTTCAAAATCTTTCCCTTTGTTTTCAAATCTGCTGTTTTTTTTTTTTTTTTTACTGGGAATCATTGTTTCCTATTCCTAAAGGAGAAGCTATTTGTACATTTCTATTTGATTTCTCTCTTTAAGAGAGAGATGGCATTCGATTTATTAATATCCCAGATTTTCTCTAGTATGGGTCAATGTGAAATAAATAACTATTTGATGTAATGTGCTTTCAAGTAGAATCATTTAGTGTGCACTGCTTCTATATGCAGAAACTACAATTCTGTCTTTCCCCAAATCGAACAGCATAGAAAGAACCCTTTACTATTTTGATTTAGAAACAATAACAAACATAGAAATGCACAACAGTTTGCAATGACAAGAGTTATCTAGTATTTTTTACTCTCATTGTAATGAGTAAAAAAACTAACCATTAAAGACACTGCCTTTATAGTTCTATTCTATAGGAATCTAATTCCATAATGTATTTTGAGTAGCTACACACAATTTATAAGTATAATCAATTGTCTAGAGCTCCTAAGGCATAATTAAAGAGCAAATAATATATTCCTTGAGTAAGGGCTAAAGATATATTTTAATATATCATTAGGAAATGATCCCACAGAAAATGCTGCTTCTATAATGTAGGGATAGTATTTAGAGGAAAGTTGCAATTGCAAACTGTAATAATCACGCTCCAACCAAGACAATGAAATCAGATTGTGTTTGAAAGTGAGGAGATTAAACGCAGGCAATTGAAAGACAGGAAGTAGAATCGCAGACTGTGAATAGTAAGGCAGCCTAGCCAGCAGCCACTGCTGCTCATGGTTGGAGGGACAAACGCGGGAACACTAATCCTCAGGCCAGGGGGCTGGCTCACTCACCCAGTGGGAGCTGTAACCAAACTCTTGTGGAAGTTGGAATTATGGAGACCTATGACAGCTGCTAGTGAAGCTACCTGATGTAAAAAGGACCTTGAAATTTCCCTCCTTTCTCAAGATGACTTCTGATGCCTCCGATTGGCTGACGCCAGGAAGGGGAGCAATCTGATAGGGAGCCTGTAATCAGGCCACAGCCAATCAGAACAGAGCAAGAGATTATGAATCTGAAGATTTAGAACTTGCAGTGTTTATTTCCATTACTTCCTTTGTGTGTAAACTTGCATAGTATCTCTTAACCTCTTGAACGTAGGTGGCTCAACTATAAAAAGGCAAGCAATCTGTTTTTCTCCCAATGCAAATCTATGATAATAAATTTGATTAAATTCCACCTAGCTGGAAAGTACTTTTTCTTAAGTAATGGTATCTAAACTAAACCAGTCTAAAACGTTAAGCGAATTACATTTAATAAAATGACTCTTTTAAAATGTAAAGATATTACATATGCAAAATTTGGTATTGTTTTATTCGGAGTAGTGGAATTATAAGATTGATTTCTATGTTCTAACTTTTGCTTTGTTTCTAAGATGAACCTTTATTGTGTGAAAAAGAAGAAATTAAATAAGAACTATATTTGAGTTTAGAATTTGTATGCTCATTGCTATCTTGCTTTTTTTATGAAGTTTTCCTAAGAAACAATATATATTACTTCATTTAATAAATAGCAAATGAAAAAAGAGATGTTGCTGAAAGCTAGTGCTGAACATGAAACAACCATTCACTAAATTGGTTGATATTTGTTGTCTTAGGCCAGGATCTTCTCCTGCCCTCAGGTGTAAACCCATAGGAAGGCAGAGAGTAGTGGTGGACCATTAAAACAGGAGTCACTCCTATATGATCTCAAATGAAATTATAACAAAGTAAAACAGAAAATGAGAGACAATGATAAATTGTTCTACATTGGTGTCTATTTGGTTACTGCTTCTTGGGTCATAATTTAATCTTAATATTACTATTTATTATCACTAATATTTATTAATATTACCACTATTAGACTTTCTTGAAAGCTCACTGATATCACGGACTGTTATAAGTTCTTTTCAAATATCCTCTCACCAAACTGTGAAGTGAAAATTCAAAGGTATTGTCAATGAATCAGAAATGGATGTTTAAAAAGATTTAGCTGAGAGATGGCAAAGGACTTGCATAAAATTCCCACAGTCAGAAAGTTGCAGAAAGGGTAGTCAAACCCAGGTTTTGACTTCAAATATTTTCTTAACCACTAAAAATTATATGCTTCTGTGAAATTATTGCTCAAAAACTTGGCTAATTATTTTGATACATACTGATTGTGCTTACTCAGCTTGAAGATCTATATATCATTTTATCATTTGCTAGATTTCTCAATGTATTAACAGTGGGAAAAAGCACCATAATGGACCATAAAATTAATTCAGATTAAATTCTTTTCATTTGTCTGTGTGTGTTGGGGTGATTAACTCACATAAACATCCAAAGAGAAAATGTAACTGGGTCTGTTGCTTCTTAGTTTTTGTAAGAATAGCCATAAGAGTATCCAAAGCTGCTAAACTTAATGAAGAGAAATGTATGATTGTGATGTGAGTCAGTGCATATGAATGCATCAAAGGAGCAAACAATAATGACTGTATTTTTATTTTCCCACTTTTTGAAATAGAAAACCAGACCCTTATCCTGGGGGAAAAGCTTCACAGGCATATCAAAAGTTATCGCACCAGTTGAGTTGAAGCTTTTTTGTTTTATTATGAAAACAAAAAAAATTATCTTCTATACACATTTAATTGTCTTTTCACATTACCAAAAGAATACAGAGAGACTTAATATAATAGACACTCATGAATAATATCTAAATATATTAATATGCTGTTTTATCCATTTTAAATGTTATATATATATTAAATATATCATTTTATAGTTAATGTATTATTTTATAGCTATTATAATATTATTTTATAATCTTATACAGAATGAACTAAAGAATAAACTTTTAAATAATATGAGCAATATTAATACCTCTACCTCCCCTAACAACTTATAAATAAATTCTGCACTTGAGATGTATGTAATCCACATATTTAGGTGGATTTTCATATACATCAAGTCATTTACTTCAATCTGTGTCTTCACAACAATTGTGCATGTGCATGTGTATGTATTTTAAATTTCAAATATTTTGTGGCTTTGTAGGAATTTTTTCCTTGTTTATAATAAGAGGCAATAAAGCTCCCAAAGACAGACAATCTTTCAGCTAGTGAGAGCCTAAAGTGTCTTATTGACAGTGCATAAATAAGATGTGTATTAACAAAAATGACTTTCGGGTTAGCACAATTACCATGCAAAATGTTGAAAAATATGAAGCATCTCTTGACCAAAATTGAGGACAGATGGTGAGCAAATATATTATATACAAGTGCAATTGCACAGGGAATATTCAAGTGGGCAGAATGTGATTATGTAAATGAAACACTCACTTGTAACCAAATATATAGTGAAACTCAAATTGGAAAATTCAACAAAGTATACAGAAAGTTCCTGGGTTTATGATCTCCACCTTCAGAGTTGGTCCAAGGAAAAATGAGTAAATATTTTCATAAGCTCCACATTCTCCCTACCTCTTTATATTTCATTTGTTTCGGAACAAAGCCTACCTTCTAAAGGCTTATCCTCCTTTTATATAACTCCATATTTTCAGTGTTGTTATTTTTTCAGATGACCACTGTCATCTTAGAAAACAATTCAACAAGTGAATACACACTCTATTGTGGCATTGATTTTAACTATGGAAGGATATTTTTGGAAATGAGGTCACAAGGAAAGTGCAATGAGTAACCACATCCCATCAAGAAAAGAATGGAATGTAGGGTGGGCCACGGTGGCTCAGCAGGCAAGAATGCTTGCCTGCCATGCCAGAGGACCCGGGTTCAATTCCCAGTGCCTGCCCATGTAAAAAAAAAGAATGGAATGGTTTAGGAAATATTCTGAAACACTAGAATCACTTGGTATATGGTTCAGCAACTATTTTAGCTATCTGTGAAGGACCTTTGGTTGTACAGCTTTGCTAATCTGAGGGATCTCTTCTAATATTTCCAATTAATAAAATATATATTTTTTGTTGTACAGTCAAGAGTGCATCCAACGATTTTCTTCTTGTTTACTGTTAATAACTGTAAAGTGTCTGAGATTATGCCCTGCGCACACGCGAGCAAATTATTCTGCCACAGTTACAAATATGCTGGTAGAAGACTTCAGATGCCTGGATCAGAAACAGAATACTTTATTACTCTCAATACAGCAGACATCATGAGCTACGTGTTCAATTCAGTTGCTCTTACTCCCAAAATATCACAAGGGGAGAAAATGCAGGTATATGCTGCACATACAATAAATTTCTGTCATTGCTTTATAGTCCTGAATTTAGAAGCCAAACAGCTTATAATATATACAAATGATAGTGCCTTTTTTCCCAGATAGATGTGTTATCTTTATTCTATCCAATAGTAAATAAAATTGCCTTCTGCTCCCAGGGGAAGCACTCTCTCTCTTCCAGGGCTATTCACGATACTAACCATCTTTGGAAAGTTAATTTAGAAGAAAAGCAGTAGTGCCTCATTCCCACGACATGCAGAAATGTGAGATACCTAAGGAAAAGTGTCCTTAACTATTTTGGTAGTCATTTATTTTCCCTATAATAGTCCATTGCAGGAAAATTATAGCCCAACCAACCTCGCTCATCTTGCTTTGGCTCTCAAGCATTGCATAAAAGAAAATATATATATATATATTTTTAATTTTCTGTTAGAACTCTATACCATCTACCACATGCAAAGTGCTGCTTGGAATAAATAATGTTCCTAAGGCTGATAATCTGAGATATCAGTAATGAGTTGGCAATCTGAGTGGGTCTATTACTCACCAATGAGCATGCCAAAATGTCAAGGCCATATTTTTGAGAGCACAGTTTCATAAATGTATGTTTCTATAATGCATGTATGTATGTATCTGTGTATCTATCTATCTATCTATCTATCTATCTATCTATCTATCTATCTATCTATCTATCCTTATATGTCTAAGTCCCAGAAGAAAAATGTGTGCCTTACGAGCCTAACTAATGTTTGAAATGTTTTAGAAAATCTAATAATGGTAACCAAGAAAACAATGTACACTTTGGCAAAAAATTGAGTATGGGAAGTAGTTTTTCTAAGCCATAAATAAATCATCCTTGAAAGATTTAACCATAACTATATACATGTTGATTTATAAATACCACCATGTGTTCTTCAGCTCAAGATGATAGTAGATCTTTGGGATTAGAGTCATTGTTAGCTAAACCATACTCTGTGTTTCAGTTTGCTAATGATGCTGAAAAGTAATATACCAGAAATGGGTTGGATTTTTCAAAGGGGATTTATTAGTTTACAAATTTACAGTTCTAAGGCCAAAAAATGTCCATACTAAGGCCTCAACAGGAGGTTACTGAAGAAAGGCCCATGGCTTCTGGGGTTTGTCTGTCACATGGGAAGGCACATAGTGACATCTGCTGGCCTTTCTCACCTTGGTTTGTTTCAAAATGACAATCTCCACTCCAGTGGGTCCTTTTGGTTTTTCCTGCAATGTTCTATTTCTGTCTCCAGATGTTCTGAACCTTGAGCTCTCTGTGTCCTCTCATAAAGAACTCCAGTAAAATATTATGACCCACCTTGAATTGAGTGGGTCACATCTCCATGGAAACAGCCTGATCAAAAGGTCCCACCTAAAATAGGTCTACACCCACAAGAATGGATTAGAAAAACATGGCTTTTTGGGGGAGGGGTGTATATAGCAGTTTTAAACCAGTACATTCCACCCTCTGGACCCCCAAGAGACATCTTCTTTCCATACAAAATACATTCATTCCATCACAGTATCACGAAAGCCTTAAACCATTTCAGTAACAATACAAATGCAATACAAAATCAAGAACAGGCCCAAGTCTACTCAAAATCAGCAACAGCATGGTTTGTCCTTAGGCAAAATTTACCTCTAGCTGTGAACTTATGAAACTAAGAACAAGTTATCTGCTTCCAATATACAAAAGAGGAATAGTCACAGGATAAATATTCCCATTTCATAGGGGACAACTGAAAGGAAAGCAGTGGTCACTGGACAGCCGGCCACAATTTGTCACCTGTGTTATCACTCAGGATGAAATCTCAGCAGCAATAAAATAAATCCATTGCTAAGTGTTGGATTCAGTACCTAAGTAGCTTTCCCTTCATCAAACCTGTCCATACCTCCAGATGTCCATAAACAGTTATGCTCTTGATTTCCAATCATATCCACTTTCCATACTTTCATTTAGATAAGTATCATCAAAAATGGTGGCATTTGTAAATTGCAGAAATTCTTCTGTCAAAAATATATTTCTGTTCCATATTTTCCACTCAAAATTGTGGTTTTAAGATATATACATATTACTACACATAAATCTAGTTCATCACTTCTGATTACTTTATAATATCTTATCTTATGACTATACTATATTGAATTTTCCCACTGCTGTTGTGATAGACAGCTATGTGCTTACTTCCATTTGCTACTACAACTACAATGTTAAAAGCATTCATGTGTATCTCCTTGAGGACCCACAGGAAAACCTGGTGATAATGTACACCCTCTGCTAATTAAGGGCAGCACACTTTATCATCAACAGACCATGACTGCGTTAAGCATGCCATGAGCATATCTTTTGCTTGCTGATTTTTATGAATTTCTTGCATATTGTTGATCCTCTATCTGGAGTTTTAATATAATTTTCCTATATTTCACCAAACTAATTGATCTTATTTTGGTATCTCATAAGGGTTATGCTCTTTAGATTGAGTATGCCCATTGCCTCTAAAGTAGGTTTATTTCACAAAGAAAGGAAATGAAGACCTGTGGCATGTCCTAGAGTCTATCTTTAACATACTTTGTATACTTGGTGTATAGCAGACTAGAATCTCATTAGAATAGGCAGCTGCAAGAAAGGGAGAAAGCTGGGACTATACAAAACCAACTATAGGGGAAACAATGAAAAATTCTCCTTTATTGCCTCTTCTACCACCTGGGTGATACCTGAAGGCTCACTTTTTACACTAATCATAGGATTGTGCTTCTATTAAAATATGTATAACCTTAATAGTGATGACTCATACTATATATGGAATTAGTGTCATTATGTGAAATACTTACAGGAGTAGCAACAAAATAATCAGGTATATTGAAATGTTATCACCTGCTGGATAAAGAGAAAATTTTAGTGCAGTCAGTGGAAGAGGCATTATTTTCTGGAACTTCTGATGCTCTTTCTCAAGTAGGGCCAATGAAGGCATGGGGCCCTGGGATGCACCAGCTGAATCCTACTATGCTCTGGCCTTCTTCTTGTCTGTAAAATAAAGATGATAAAAATACTGGACATCTTTTTTTCCCCTAAGTATTAAATGGCTAAGAATATAAAGTTTTTAGAACAATACCTAGAATAGAGTAAAATTAAAAAAAACTGAACATATATGATATTATCATGTTGATTAATTAATAAAAAGATTATGATAATTAGCATGCCTACTGGAGAAAATGTAGCTTATACCTCCCTCATTCCTTTTATCAAAATACATTACAAGAGGGTTGACTATTTAGATTAAATAAATAGAGGTGCACTATATGAAAGCATAAAAAAATAGAAACAATACCTAGGTATTTTAATGGAAGAATAGTTAATATACCACAAAAAATTTGAAATTTTTACTGCCATAATATTCCACAAACCAAGTAAAAATGCATATGTCAACATGATAACGATATTGACAATGCACCTGACCAAATTTACATAGTACCTGAAAAGCTTTTACAATTTAAAAAGTAAAAGATAAGCTGTCCCACTGAAAAATGGACAAAACAGTAAGATATAATTAATTATAAATGAAACATGTATCTTATATATAATTCAAGATGAACAGTGTGTCTGTTTGAAAGGATGCATGTACCCTAGAGAAGCCATGTTTTAATTCTAATCCCATTTTGTAAAGACAGCCATTTCTACTAATCCCTATTCAATACTGTATGTTTGAAACTGTATTTAGATCATCTCCCTGGAGATGTGCCCAATCAAGAGTGGTTGTTAAACTGGATTAGATGGAGATGTGTCTCCACCCATTTTGGTGGGTTTTGATTAGCTTACTGGAATCCTATAAAAGAGATATTCTGAGAGAACAGAGAACAATATAGCCACGAGAAGCAGAGTCCACCAGCCAGCAACATTTGGAGAACAACTCCCGGGGAGCTTCATGAAACAGGAATCCAGGAGAGAAAGCTAGCAAATGATGCCATGTTCACCATGTTTCTTTCCAGATGAGAGAGAAGCCCTGACTGTATTCGCTGTGTGCCTTCTCACTTGAGAGAGAAACCCTGAACTTCAACAGCCTTCTTGAACCAAGGTATCTTTTCCTGGATGCCTTAGATTGGACATTTTTATAGACTTGTTTTAATTGAGACATTTTCTTGGCCTTAGAACTGTAAACTACCAACTTATTAAATTCCCCTTTTTAAAAGACAATCCATTTCTGGTCTATTGCATTCCAGCAGTTAGCAAATCAAGTACCTTATACATAATTCAAGATGAACAGCATAAAAAAATTAAGTCAAATTAGAATAACTTTAAATATTACTCATCCATTAGATTGGTAAAGATGAAAAAGTTTGATAAAACAGAATTTTAGAGGAAAAGGGGCATATATTTTGGTGGTGTCAGTAAATCAATGTGCTCACTTTGAAAGGAAATTTGGCAATACCAGAAATGTTTTAAATGCACATATTCTTGAACCTATCAGGATAAATATGCTGTTCTAAAGCTTTTTGAGATATGACCTCTTTCCGGGGTAACTCAACTGATATTAAAACTAAGTTATGGCCTTCACGTTTTTCCATTTTTCCTTCTTCCTTCCTTCGTTCTTCATTTAATCTGATTACAAATGTGGCAACATATTTCACTCATACATTCCTCACAAAGATTAATAGAGAATATAGACACTTTCCTAATTTTGATCCAAAACCATTTAAGAAGAGCCTAGTTTTTACTCTGGTTTAATTCAAATGTACGCAAGAGAAATTGGCAATAGTTATGTAATAGCCAAGTGCTTTTGTACTTGTGTAATTTTCTAATGTATTCAAAACTATGACAGATAGAAATCTATCTTGCATGGTATGCACAGAATATGAAGGTGTTTTATCTACTTACTTGAAGGGTTTCTATAACTAATTGATTAGTTTTACAATCTATATAACTGTAGGATTGCCATTAACTTCTCTCATAATGCATTCCATAGTGAATTCTCCTAACACGCAGCCACACAGAGACTTTCCTTGGATTCCAGTGAATACTATCCTTACAAAAGGATTATTGCATTTTCTTTCAAATCATAATGATGCAAATATTAACACCTTGACAAATACATATTTATTGCCAGAAACCTGTCTTGAAGGGCAGGTTTGTGGCTCCCTTGATTTACATGGTGTCATTTTATACACTTCTTCACAATTGATGTTTAATTTGTATAAATGATCAATCTAAAATAATGTTATATAAAGTAAATGGAAAATACAACGCACTGAAATTAAATGTGAAATAGAAGCACTGTTATTTTGACTGTGTTTCTATATGTAACCTTAAATTCAGAATCAGTGACTTTGAATATCTATAATTACTCAGATTTCCTGAAGAAATGCTGTATAAATTTGCAAGTTGCCCAACATGCAATATACCCGGATTGAATGGCTTTTATAAAGGGAATTTAGTAAATTACATGTTTACTTTTCTAAACCTATAAGAATGTCCAAACTAAAACATCCAGAGAAAGATACCTTAAGTCAAGGAAGGCTGATGGATCAGGAACACCTCTGTTGGCTGAGAATGGCAGGCATTGCTAGTTCCTTGCTCCTGGGCTCCATTGCTTTCAGCCTCTGTTCCTGTGGGGGTTCTTCATTTTGCTTCTCCAGGGCTGGCTTTCATCTCTTGGCTTTCCTTGGCTCTCTTCAGCTTCTGGCTTGCTTAATAACTTATGGTGATGTCTGTGAGGATTCAAACATCTCCAAACATTCAAGTCTTTGTTCTCCAAGTGTCAGCATCTGTGTCAGCTCTGCTCCATAGTTTCTGTTGACTCTCTCTCTGTTGGCTCTGAGGCTTCTATCATTTCTTAGGTTTCTCCAAAATGTTTCCCATTTTAAAGACTCTGGTAAACTAATTAAGATCTACCTGGAATGGGTGGAACCACATCTCCATCTAATATCTAATATCTCTGTGGAGATAATCTAATGAAAACTTCCCAACCTGCAGTATTGAATCAGGATTGAAAGAAATGGCTACCCCCACCAGATTGAATCAGCATTAGAACATGACTTTTCTGGGGTGCATAATTCTTTCAAATCACCACAGATATATAAATCTGTAAAGCAATCTGAAGTTTTTAGATTCAATTAACTGTTTACTAAGTGATGACTGATTAATTGCATAAGAAGCGATAAGGACTCTGCTGGCAGTGAACAGAGAAAGTAATGCCATAAAAGAAATTAAAGAAAAGCTCAGCATCTGTCCATGTTGATATCTATCTTCATGTTCACACCAGCAAATAGAGGACAGTATTGTTTACCACTGAGAAAATCTGTGTCGAAGAGCACCTGCAAAGGTGCTAAAATCTTTTTCCCCCTATCATTCAGATTGTTAGCTGTAAGGATGAAAGCTGTACCTACATCATTTCCTAGAGTTCATTGTCGATGTAGTTTTAAGAGCATCACAACCCCTAAAAGAGAAAGACGTGTTGAAAGAAGAAAAAGAATAACAATGCGAAAGAAAAGAGACAGAAAGTTTGTTAGATCTGCTTCCCTAAGACTAGATACTTCAAGACTGAAGATTAGAAGCTGTCACAGAAATACGTCTTTTGCTATTCTTTCTCTGTCGCCTGCCTGCTCTCTGTGAGTGCTAAAAGCCAGAACAGGCATCTATTGAAATATGGTATTCATTAATCATGAGTTGGGAACATGCAGGAATCACACTGGGAACATTATTTCAGGACCTCTGCTACTGTAGATCAGCGCAGATTAGTGTCTATTGCCTCACTTAGAGATGGCAAGGATGTGTTCCATGTTGTATGTTGAGGAGTATTTAACCTTTCAGGGCAACCAAGGAAGATAATTTGAAAGCATATACCTCAGTTGCAAAGAGTGAATGCTGGTTAAGGATGGAAAGTATTTCGTAGACAGACATCTTACTGAATACCTCAGCCAATTTCAAAGTTTAAGACAGTTCATGACTTGAATAGAAAAGAAAATTAAACACAACTGCATGGAATTTTGCATGAAAAATCTGACGCTGATACTCAATTGATTCACTTTAAAAATCGTGTCTCACTGGACCTCTTGAAAGGTACTATTCACAAGATCTTCAGATTTCAGGAGTCAATGAACTATGGTTTGTCAAATCCTCCCTACTGCCTGATTAATGCTATTGTACCACAGCCATGCCCATTTGGTTATCTATTGTTTCTGACTCCTTTTGGGCTACAGGAGCAGACTTGAGCGGTTGTGATGGAATTTAGACTCCACAAAGCCTAAAAGGTTTACTATCCATCCTCTATAGGAAAAGTTTGCCAGTCCCTAGATTCTAATAACAAGAATAGTTTCTCTGATATCTAGGTTCCAGTTTCCTCTTCAATAGTTTATTGGGTAATATCATCTGTATGGAAGTTTGGAAATAATATTTTCCCATATCCATTGATTAATGAGATAAATCAAAATACTCAAGTGGTTATTAGGTTATTAGCTATTATGTGTTTTTTCACAGGCCTCAAATGTTGAGTTTTACTTTTATTTTATTTGTTTTTATTTTTACTTGATCTATTTGTCTCTAATGAATCTTATTAAGATGGAAAATATTCCATACTGAAGTCAAGGATAGAGTTAGCTTGCACACTGAAAGCAACATGGATTCCATATTATGGAAAAATTAAGAAAGTCAATGTTGTTTTGTAAGCTGTCAAAAAAGACCCTGAAAGTAAAAATGTTTCGGATGTCAGCAAAAGACAAATAATAAAGAAAGGAATGGTCTAAACTCTTGCAAATTGATTATAATTTCTTATAATAATACACAATAAACATACATATATACAAAGATATATATAGCTATAGATATAGATACATGCAGAATACATGATCAGTGTTTTAAATTTGGGAATAAAAATGTTCAAATAATTGCATCAAACTCATTGAAATGATCTTCATAGCATAAACACCATGTTTTTCTGATTAGTTCAGTGCTATGCCACAATTTCTAAAATGCTATCTCAATGATGGTAGGTGCTCAATAAGTATTTGTATTAGAAAGCGTGAACAAAATTCTGGTGCCACTATAATTAATTTTTATTTTATTTTTATTTTATACTTTCAAACTGTTATAGAAGTGTAGCTGATTTTTATAATTAAAAATTCAATAATTTGAATAATTAACAATTGATGATATAATTTGGAAATAATGTTCTAAAATAAAATACTATAGCAAAACAGATAAAAGAATAAATTTTACATGATGCAGATGGTGTCTTGCAAATTTATATTCATCCCTTAACTGGCTGAATAATGGAGTCACAAATAAAATATATTTCAATAAGTGAGATTGTGAGTAGCTCCCAAAAGAAGAAAAGCCATTTATTCCCTCTGTGGTACTAGAAAAACTAGAGAACTATGGTACACACCAATATTTTTATAAATCAACAACATAATGCAGTAATTTATAACAGATATGTATAAAAGGCGGAATGATTACTCTAACTTAAATGTGGCATGCAGCCAACAAACAAAACATAGTGATTTCATTAAGACTGTTTGGAAGTAATATAATAGTTGTGGAGAGTCACAGTTAAAGTTTTCTAATCAGACACATTAGTTATGATTAAACTTACAGACAAATTAGGGGCAATCTGATAGGAAAACCATCCTGTGAGCATTGTGGTATCTCAGTAGTGTCTGGAATTCTGGAACTAGTTCATTTTTGTGCTTGCTAAATGTATCTCTTCTCAGTTGGCTGTCTTTCCTTTCTCTACCAACTAACAACATTTTTCTTTTTGAAAAGCTAAAATTCTATTTCCAGGTATGGTCTTGAATATACCTCTTACTGTCTCTCAACGAGTATGTTTATTTCCAATACTTACTGGCATATGCAAATGACAGCAACAACAAAATAGTCACAGATGTCCAAGGGAAAATCAGTCCATTTTAAAGCCGTTGATGTTCAATGGATAGCATAAATCATACACAATGCACTACCTTTCCTTTTTCTATGATGGATGGGAATTTACAAAAGTGCAAAATTTCTTCAAGTGTACTAATATAGAGGTCAAAACAACATCATATTGATTTTTCATTCATCAGAAATGAAAGATCTAAGAAAGAATTTCCATCATATTAAAAATTTTGAGGTAACTTTAAATGTGTTGGCTAGTACTCTCGTGTAGTGTGGCAATAACAGTTAAATTTTGTAACAAATCATTTACAATAAAAACTTCTCTGACACATTATTTAAGATTTAACAATCAGAAAATAATTATTTTTTAAATGTGATTAATAAATGGAAAGCTTGTGTTAGAGAAAACAATATTTTCTTGGTTCTTAAAAATCCGATTGATAAATTTTGTAATCTCATTATTTGTGTGTCGTAAAATCCATCCTGATATGTACCTGGGCCATTTTGAGAGCCTCTTTATGACCTTCATATGTCCTCCAAATATAAATCTATCTCCAAAATCCTCTTCCCTTTCTTTCTTCCCTCCATCCTACACCCACCTGCCATGATCCATTGAGTCACCTCACTGTCATGATGAGGTCATTATCTCCCCACTATGAGGAATAAAGTTAACATTAAACTCAGCCTCATTTTCACCTGAAAAAAATTCCTCTCTAATTCTGTTGAATAAATTCCCCTTTCCATTACGTCCTTCTTTTATTTAAACCTTTGTGGTTCTCCATAAAGTGTAGCACAATGTCTATTTTTGTCACCCAGTGGCTCTGTCTGCTTTATTCTTTAACAGTAGTGAGAATGATTCCTGTGAGGAATCTCTAATGGTGCCTTGAAGACGGAGTCAATCAATAAAAAGTCAGTGCATAGATGCAGACCCCTCTTCCACCCAAGCTCCCTATTTAAACGAGCAGCATTTAAAGAATCTGGCTGCTTTTGTATTTAGGATGAAAATAATCTTGGTCGCAGTTTGCCTTTTAATGCCCCTCTGCAGCAGAGATGAAGCAAATATGGGACAATCTCTAGCCCAGATGGTTTCTGTAAAACTTTAAAGGATTTATAGAATGCCTGGGTGGTCATGGTGAATCCCTGAGGCACTAGCGATAGTAAATCAGAGGGCACAGTTGGAAACATCAGCCATAAGTTAGTTTTGATGAAGCCCTTGATCACCATTGTGTAAAATATATAAACGCATGCACTGGGACTGGCTTGGCTTAATGTACTTCAAGAAGTAAAGGCAATTTCAACCCATCTCATAGCTCAAAATCTCAAATAGTATTTGGTTGTTTTTGGTTTAAATTTTGTTTTAACTTCCAAAACCATTTCATTGCAATATAATTGTCATATCATAAAATTCATCCATTCAAAATATACATTTCAATGGTTTTTTTTCAGTATGATTGCAAGGTCATCCAAACATCACTTCAATTTAATTCTAGAAAAATTTTGTCTCCCTAAAAGAACCAGTACCCACTGATAGAAATTAATACCTATATTAGTCAGAGCTCTCTAGGGAAACAGACATATATACCTATAGAGTTATAGATAAGTGGAGATAGATATAACGTACATATATAAGGTTTATAAAAAGGTATAAATATTATATATATATATATATAATGTTAATATTATAAGATTTATTGTAGGAATTGGCTCTTATGCCTGTGGAGAAGACAAGTCCAAATTCCATAGGAGAAGCTGCAAGCTTGGGAATGCCAATGAAATTTTTTAATGCATTGCCCAGGAGATACTGGTTGGCTGAAAAAGAAATGGACATTCTCCCTTCTGACTGCTGAAATCATCTCTTTGACTTTCAAAGCCTTCAGCTCACTGGATGAGACTTATCATTGTTGATTGCAGATATAATCAGCCAAAGATGCAGTCAACTTCACACAACAATTAGGCCAGTGCTTGCTTGACCAAACAACTGAACCAAACAACATAACTTAGCCAAGTTAACATAGTTATAGTAGCCACAATCCATATCCCTCTACCTCAACCACCATTAGGCAGCAGCAAATCTATTATCTGTGTCTATATATTTGCTTAATTTAAACATTTCATATAAATGAACTTGTACCCTTTTGTTACTGACATCTTTCACTTAGCATAATTTTTCAAGGTTCCACCATGCAGTAGTATTTTATTGCTTTTAACTTCTGAATAGTATTTTATTGCATGAAGATACTACCTGTTTTTTATCCAGTCATCAGTTGATGGTTGATTTGGTTGTTTCCACTGTTTGGCTGTTGTAAATAATTATATATGAATATTTATGCACAAGTATTCATTTCTCTTGGGTATATACCTAACAGTGAAATTACCCGGTCATATGATAACTCCATATTTAACTTTTGAGGAACTATCCAACTAATATTAAAAGATGCTGTACCATTTTATTCTCCACAAGCAATGTTTGAGGGTTCTGATTTCATATCTTTACCAACAATTGTTAATCTTTATATTTTTAATTTTGGCTAGACTTATTGTGGTTTTGACTTGAATTTCCCTAGTGACTGATTATGGTGACCATCTTTTCAGTTCTTATTAGTCATTTGTATATCTATTTTGTAGAAAGGTCTATTTAAATCCTTCACTAATTTGTAACTGGGTTATCTTTTTATTGTTGACTTATGAGTCTTTATATATTCTGACATATTCTAGATACAATCCCTTATCAGATATATGAATTGAAAAAAACTTTTTTTCATTCTGGAGTTAAACTTTCACTTTCATTTTGCTGTCCTTTGAAGCATAAACTTTGTTAATTTGATGAAGCCAAATTTAACTTTTGTTATTGTTGTTTATGCTTTTGGGTTATATCTAAAAAAATCAGTATCTGCAGCAATGTCTCAAAGATTTATCCGGTTTTAGTATCATCGCTGTTGAAACAAATATCTTACAATGTGTTGGCCTGAAAAACAGAAAGTTATTGGCTCACAGATTTGGCATCGGTAGATTTCAAGGCATCAGTAAGGTGCTGCTTTCTCCCCACATACTGTAGCATTCTGAGGTTGGCTGCTCTTGATCTTTGCTCCTTGGCTTTTCTGTCTCATAGCAAACATGCTCATGGCAGCTCATCTTCTTTCTCTTTTGTGTTCCATTAACTCCCTACCCTGTGACGTCTCTCTCTGTGCCTTTTTTTAATAAGCCCTCAGTAATAGAATTAAGACCCATCCCAATTTTGTTGGGTCAATCTTAACTGAATTAACTGAATTATCCTCATCAAAAGGTCATATTTACAACAGGTTTACATCCACAAGGATGGATGAAGTTAAAGAATGTGTTTTTCTGGGGTACATAGCTCCAAACCATCACACCCCTATGTTTATTTTAGGATAGTTATAGTTTTAGCTTTTATTTTAAGGTCTATGATTCATCTTAAGTTCATTTTTGCATGAGGTGGAGGTGAGAGAACCAACTCCATTTTTGCATTTAGTATACGCTCCTGGCATCATTTGCTGAAAACCATAATTTCCCCATTTTATTTTTTAAGAAACGTTACTGAAAATCAAATGCAATATTTTCCTATAAAAGAATCATACCTTCTGGAGTATTAACTTTTATATGTTGCTTTACTGTTCTTTGTATAATTAATTTCTATCTGATGCTCATTGTTTCCTTCCTTCTGCTTGCTTTGGATTTAGTCCTTTCTCCTTTTTTCTAGTTTCTTAAGGTGGAAGCCTAGAATTTTAATTTCAGATAATCTTTCTAAAAATAGGTATTTACAGCTCTAAATTCCTCCTGAGCACTGCTTTAGCTACTTTTCAAAAGTTTTGGTGTATTGTGTTTTCATTTTCATTTTAACTAGCTTGGTTCTTCTCATAAATGTAAGATTTATTTCTTGATTTCCATTCTTTCCCATTGATCTCTATTTCTATTCTCCTGCCAGTACCACACTCTCTTGATTACTGTAACTATATTTTAAACTCTGAAATCAGGAAAAATGGATCCTCCCATTTTATTATTTTTTAGTATTGTTTTGGTTCTAGGTTTACTGCATTTTCCATATGTATTTTAGGGTCATCCTGTTAATATCTGCCAAAAAGGCAGCTAAGATTATAATAAAGAATGCATTGAATCTGTAGATTAATTTAAGGAATATTACCTATTTCATAATATTTTTTCTACCATGAACATTTATTAAGAACACCTTTCAACAAATTTCTGGTGTTCAGTGGACATGGCTTATAATTCTGTTGCTAAAGTTTTACTTAAGTATTTTATTCTTTTTGATGCTATTGTAATGGGAATTGTTTTCTTAATTTAATTTTCAGAGAGTTCACCAATGTATAGAACACAATTGAGTTTTGTTACAATGATTTTGCATGCTTTTAACTTGCTGCTTCATTTATTTGTTCTAATATTTTAGTGGATTCTTTAGAATATTCTACTTGCAATGTCACATGCGTAGGAAAATAGGCTTAATTCTTCTTCTCTGATCTGGACACATTTGTGTTGCCTTATTGACTAGACTACAACCTACAGTATAATTTTGAGTAGAAATAGGGGTGTGTCTTCTTCCTGTTCTTAAGGATAAAATATTCAGTCTATTCCTTCTCCTCCCTTCCATCAACAGCAACTTCTTCTCCTTCTCCTTCTCCTTATTCTTTTATTTTTATTCTTATTCTTATTCTTGTTCAAGTTTGCTTTGACTTAGTATTAACCCTTCTTTAAATATTTGGAGAAATGACCAGTGAAGCCATCCAGTCCTGGACTTTTATTTGTAGGTAGTTTTTGAAATTACCAGTTTAATTGCATTACTTATGATAGTCAAATTCATTATTTTTCTAGAAGTATATCAATTTCATCAAAGTCATTTAAGTTATTGGCATCCAGTTTTTCATGTTATTCATCATCCTCTTTATCTTATTGAAAGGTTGATAGAGATGTCCTCTAGATTTCTAGCAACATTTTTTTGAAATCTGTTATTGTCTGATATTAGTTTATCCACTCCAACTCTTTTATGGTTGTTGTTTCGGTTGTGTAACTTTTTCAATTTTTCATTACCAATTTGAACTCGTTTGATTCTTCTCTCATTTTTTTCACTCTAAGTCTATATGAAAGTACGTCGATTTTATTGGTCCTTTAAAAGAACCAAACATTTGGCGGTATTAACTTTATCTATTGTTTTACTATTCTTTATATAATTTAATTTCTGCTCTGATGTTTATTGTTTCCTTATTTCTGTTTGCTTTGAGCTTGTATTTTTTTCTTGGTTCTCAAGGCAGATGGCTAGAATATTGATTTCAAATCTTTCTTCTTTCTAGAATAGATATTTACAGCTTTAAATTTCCCCCAGTATTGCTTTAGCTACTTTTCAAAAGTTTAGTTGTATTGTGTTTTCATTTTCATTTATCTTAAACTATGTACTAATTCCTCTCATGATTTCTTCTTTGACCAATTGAATATTTGGGAATGCATTGTTTAATTTTCTTTTATTGTTTAATTTTCCAAATCGCCTTCTATAATTGATGTCCAACTTCATTCCAGTGCGGTCAAAAAACATATTTTGCATGATTTTAATCCTTTTTGTTTACTTAAGATTGTTTTCTAGCCTAATTTATGGTCTGTAATGAACAATGTTCAAAGTGCACTTTGGAAGAATTTATACTCTGCTGCAATTAGCTGGAATGTTCTATAGATGTTTCTTAGTTCTAGTTGTATCATAGTGTTGTTTAAGTCTTCTATTTCCATATTGACTTTCTGCATAGTTGTTTTATCTATTTTTCAAAGCATAGTATTGAAACCAGTAATTATTATTGTTGAATTGTTCATTTCTCCATTCAATACTGTCAGTTTTTGCCTCATGTATTTTGAGACTCTAAGTGCATCTACATTTATAATTGTTATATCTTGATGGATTGAGAACTTTATCATTTTGAAATGTCCCTTTTTTATCTAGCAACATTTTTTGAAATCTGTATTGTCTGATATTAATCTATCCACTCCAACTCTTTTATGGTTGCTGTTTCGATTGTGTAACTGTCTCAATTTTTAAAAATAATCTTAATATCTTCTGCAGACAGCTTATAGTTGCATTATGTATTTCTATTCCAATCTAATAGCACCTATATTTTATTTGATTACATCTATTCTAATTTTATGTTAGTATTGTTAGAGTTGGGTATATATCTCTCATTTTTATTTTTGTTTTCCAGGTCTTATGTCTATTTTGTTCACATATCTTTCCTTTATGGTCTTCTTGTATTAGTTGATTATTTTCTAGTGTGAACTTTTGATTCCTTTAACATACTTTGATTATATTTTTAATTATTTTCTTATCAATTATTCGTCGGTATACAATATACATCTTACCTTATCAGAATCTACATCACATTATTTGTAGATCACATTATTTGGATCTGGCTCCAGTAAAATGCAAAAAACTTTACTCTTCCAGGGTGCATGGGTGGTTCAGTGGTAGAAAGTTCACCTTGCATGTGGGAGACCCGGGTTCGATTCCCAGACCATGTACCCAAAAACAAAACAAAAAACAATTTCACTCCTAAATAGCTCCAGTTTGTGTGTACTTTCCCCCTCTTCTTTTTGAACATTATTGTTATACATATTATACCGATATGTGTTACAAAAGATACATTTTAAAACGATCACTTTATGTAATTTCATGTCTTTTAAAATAGCTGAGAGAAAAAGATGTAGTTGTATAGTTTGTTATATTAAAATCTCATTTTTCCTTTCTGGTTACTTTAACTTATTTCTGTGGGTTTCACTTATCGTCTAGTGTAGTTTCATTAGTCCAATACAGTTTTATTCTCACTTAGTTTATTTGTCCTGTCATTGTCAGATATATTATATCTCTATATGTTAAAGACCTAACAATACAATTGCACAAATATTGTTGTATAAAATTAAAATATATATTGCATAGAATAAAGGAGAAGAAATATGCAAAATATACTACCTTTTATAATTATTTACCTTTTTAAGCACTCTTGTTTTCATTGGAATACACTGACACTTGGTTTCAGTCTGAAGATCTCAGTTAAATTTTTTCTGTAAACTAATAGCAACACATTCTATTAGTTTTTGCTTTTTATTCTTTTTCCTCTATGTTCATCACATTGCATAATTTCTGTTGATCAGATTTCAAATTTGCTGATTCTTTCATCTGCCAACTTATATCTAATGTTGAGCATCTCTAAAAAATGTTTAATTTATGTTATTGTGCTTTTCCACTCCATAACTTCTGCCTGGTTCCTGTTTTATAATTTATTATCTCTTTATTGAATTCTTTATTTGATGAGATATGATCATCCTCTCAAGTTAATTGTTCAATCATGATTTAAGTTCTTTCAACATATTTATAATAGCTGCTTTGAACTTGGCGTCTGCTATGTCCACCACCTGGGCCTCTTCAAAGGCACATTCCTCTGCTTACGCTTTATTCCCTAGTCTATGGCTCATATTTTCCTATTTTGTTTCATATCTTGTAATATTTTTTTGAGAGCTGGAACTTTTAAATAATGAATTGTAAAACTCTGGTTTCTGAATCTTCACTTCTCACTTCCAGGGGGTTGCATTATTTGCTTTGTTGTTTACTTGATTAGTGAGTTGATTAAACTTACCAAAGTCTATTACCACTGCAGTGTGCAACTTCTGACGTCCTGTTCAGATGTTTTTCTCTCATTTCAATCTTTTAGCCTGGATATAGGCACAGGGTGGCTACCTATTGGTCACTTTAGCCAGTGAGATTCTTACCTTGTACGGTCGGATGTCTGTATGACCTGGAGGCTGCTATCATAGTTCACAGTGTGCTTTATTTTGCCCAGCATTCTGTTAACAGCCAGTTCCTGGAAGTTTCCTTCTCTCATTACTACTAAGAGGTCACAGTCTTGGAAATGCACATGATCTTCTACGATCTGCCAGAGATAAGTGATCATATTTGAGCTTGGCTTCCAAGAGGTCAACTCTGGGTCAATTTAGCCTATTTTTATATCAGTGTTTGGTGTAAGGTTGGATTTAAACTCCTTGTGTGAATGAAGTTTCTTCCTTGTGTTAGTAGGTCCATGAGCAGCATGGGAAAAGCCCTTACATTTGTGTCATGTCCTACAATTAAAATTGAACCTTATAAGTAAATGTGTACACAAATCTCACATCTTGTAGAGAAATTCTATTCCTTGTCATCACATACTGGAAAGATGTTCCATGTATGAGGTATTTTTTTTTTTCTGTTTCTTTCTTTCCCTACTTTGTCTTGACTGCAGCAGACACATTCATTTTAGTTGAATTTGAAGTAGATGACATGTTTGGCTTCCTAACACATTTCTGAGGTACAGAAGAGGTTCTGAGCAGTCATAAAACACATGTCAATGGTGTTCACAAATTAAGTAATCATTACTTTCAACCGTCTCAGTATCACACATAAGAGACAGGTGGAATTGATTACTGAGATTTTCAGTAACCACTTCATAAAATAAAGAAGTCCAGGTTAAGACTGTGCTGCACCAGAAACAGAATAAAACTTCCTGTGGGTATAGAGTCACTAAGTCCAAGAAAGTTCAGGTGGGGAGATCTGCTCACTTCCAAGGTTTGCAAGAAATACTTCCTCTTAGGAAATAAAGGCTTAAAAATTTACATAGCATTGAGTCTATTAAAACCTTCAGATCGTTTTCCTAGGAATCAAATTCTTAAAGTACCAGATTTGCCTGAAGCGCTAAGATAAATATTGATAATAATATAGTTAATGCACTGTGAGGCAGAAAAGTTAATTTATGAAGTTCAATCGCATTTAAAAAGGTATGTTCTCTAGGTAAGGAATTGTATAAGCTCATGTACAAAGCTTAATGTTGACATGTTAATAACTTTAGGAATATCTAAATTATATTACCATTGTTTTATTTTGTAATATGGAAATCAAGGCATTGTTTGAATGGGGATCATTTTTGACTAGTATTTCAAATTAAAAGACCATTTCTAGAAAAGCATGTGTGGATTGCACCTAATTTTTTTTCTTTTTCTTTTTTTGTTTAACTTTGAGAAATCCCCTTGTAATTAATTTTAAACAGGCCACAAAATAGTCACCATTAAAGAGTTACCCAATATGCAGCTGGCCTTAGAACATTACCTATAATAGATAATTTATTAAAAATAATTAACACATCTGTCAACTTAATGAGATGTTCTCTAACAGACCTTTTAAATGCAATTTATATGGAGTTATTCTTAAAAGAAAATATACCCAAATTAAATAAATTAATGCCAAAACCGCAACCTTTGGATATCTTCTTAGCTTTGGAGACATGCTAAGAGGAAAAAATACTGCTGTCAGTGGGTATTTCACATCTAAGTATCCTCTGCCTTGATATACGAGCAATTTTCAAAACTGCCTTCTGCTAAAAGGAATGTTTGTCTCCAGAGACTCATCATCAGGTTTCAAAAGTCTTTGGAAGGCCATTTGGCACTACAAAAGTTTAGGACTAATAGCCGAATATAAATTTTTAAACATTATGCCCTGAATTCTGGTATATGGAATAAAACACACTCATGACATCCTTGTAACAAATGCATCTTCCATTAAGTTTGCATATTTCCATCTGGCGCTTATACCTCAGAATAAGCCTGCTAGTCTTGCGTTTATAAACACCACTGGTGCTGGGGTAAGTATACCTAGCTTGATAGCTCTATGTACTTTCTCCTTGTAATTTTGGCCATGTTTCATGCCTGAGGGAGTTGTTTTCCTTTCACTTAAGAACCAAACTCCGTCAATCTCCTTGCACTATTTTTGTTGTGATATAACACTTTAAAAGCTCCCTGGCTGACAGCTGTGGCCGGAGGCTGGCATCTGCTGGGAACAGCATCATGTACTGAAAATAATACCTGTTCATCTGTTTGGTAAAGGACTGCAGTATTATAGACACTTAGGATGGATTTTAGTATCATAATGCAATAATGGGGGTTAAGATATACACACACACATTCTTATTGAATGATGAGAATTTAAAAAAAAATTTTCATTACTTAGTCATGTGTAAAACTCTGCAGATAAATGAACAGTTCTGATTTTGTCTCCAAAATTCAAATCCTGCTTCACAGAGATAGCTATCAGGCATAAAACTATCCTGTGACTTCATTTAAACTATACTTCAGATCAGTCTTATTCCAAAGTCCAGCCTTTATTTATTATTTTTTATATTACACCAAGGCTGGATATGACCTGGTATATTATCACATCCAGAGGAGCTGAGTAGGTGAAATAGGCTGCCAACTCACATAGTGTCTCAGGTTTGCATCTATGTCTCAAGCTAAATGCGAGAAAATAACTGCAGCTGGAAAATAGCTGGCCTCTCTGTGCAGTAACTACTTTGGGTCAGTCGGCCTTCTCAGAGCCTTGCTGGGTATTTTTACCAGGCTGTTGCTGCAGTTTCTGAATTTGTAGCCACTGTCCAATCATATTAATATATATGTGGCATATTTTTCCTGCCGCTGTTTAGAATTATCTGTCCGTTCCTACTTCCTCAAAGGTGGGGTTGATGTGGGTGGGTGCTGGGAGTGCTGAGTCTCCTGATTTCAATGAATCTATGTTGCCCTAACATCATCAACACCCTAATGTTTTAGAAGCACTAAATGATCTAAATTACCCTAAGCTGTCCAATAGTGAGGCCTATTTAGGATTGGAAGAAAGAGTTTAGATCTTAGGTTTCTAAACTCATATCCCTTGTCTTCTTAGGATTTGAAACATTGTTGCTTTCATGTATAATTGAATTTGTTCACTGAGGGAAATCTTAGCCAGCATCCAGGGGTGGACTTTGGAATCAGCCTCCCTGTATTTCCTCTGTAAAATGCATATAATAATAGCACAAAGCTTTTGTGCAGGTACATGTTTTAGAATACCATGTGTCACAAAGTAGGCTTTCAATAATAGCTAGCTACTATCATTCGTTGAATTATTCACTGATATTTTCACTCAACAAATATGGATTTAGTACCTAGCATATGCCAGGTAATATAGTAATAAGTTATAATATCTAGTAAGTCATACAGTAGATTCCAGGTATATAATGGTGACAAAACGAGTATTCTTTTTTCATCAAGCCACTCTACCCAGAAAAGAGTAACCAAATGGTTATGTAAATAATTAAATGTATAAATTATGGCTTTTATTATTAATTAAAGCTAAAGGATTTGAAATCAGGAGGGGGGGGAATAACAAAGTTCAAGAATACAGAGGTGGGTTATGCAAGCCCCAGTAAGTTCACAAGTGTCATAGGAAGAGTTCTGAGTTTTAACATAGGTATAGTAAGCAGGCTTTAATTTTTAATTTTTAATTTATTTTTGGTTTGTGGATTTTCCCCAATTCCCCACCTGATATTGATTTCCAGCTTCTTTGCATTATGGTCAGAAAACGTACTTTGTATAATTCCATTTTTTTAAATTTATTGAGATTTGATCTGTAACCCAACATGTGGGCTCTGCTGGAGAATGGCTTTATTTTTTAATACAAGTGTTTCTACCAAAATATGTATCTGGGTTTCTAAAAAGCCTCACATTTTGCAAATTTTGTTTTAAACTCATGGGAAATAGTAGGACTCATTGGAAATAAAGGCTACGGGAAGACCAGCAAAGTCTGTGCAATTTATTAATCAGACCCCAAAATGAAAGTATTAGCAAACAAAAACTACTAATCTGTAAACACTCCACTTGGATGGGTGGCTGCAGTGAACTTCAGCCTTTCTCTTACAAAACAACACAGGTTCTACATTCACATTTTTCTCTACTTACCAAACACTTGTGGGTTAATTCCCTCAGCTTTTGAGTTAATTCCCTCACCTTTGAACATTGTAGCTGAACAAACAGAAGGAGAATTATGTGATGAAATGAGAATTTGTAAATGATCAAGCTAGGAGATCAGAACATAAATGCTAGAGACCCTTGACTCCGAAAGGGTGAGGGTACCTTAAGCAGACTGTTGGCAGTGCTGATGAATGAGTTACATGTCCAACATTAGAAATACCTGCCACAGAAGAAAAAGACACTTGTTAGTAGAAATGACCTGAAAAGTCACTGCACTCTAAAATCTGAGTTTTGATATCTCACAGTCCAAAAACGGCAGGAGAACCATTCATGGAACAAGAGGGTAGAAATTTAACTTAATTACAAACACGAGAAGAATAATTTGGGAAGTCAGAGTTTCTGCCATCCATTTTTCTATTTGTATATTGCTCTTCATTGGTGTTGCATGCACCTATGCTAGGATGGATATAAGTAAGGCAAGAAACATGGAAGAAAGAGAAAGTTCAATTGTTAGCAATTTAAACTTGAAAACAGTTGAGGAAAAGATGTTTACCATATTATGCAAGCTTATGGAAAATAGATGCAAAATTTTCTATATTGCCACCACAAACATGATACAGTCCATGTTAGATTTTTTTATTTGAATATGAAGAATGAATTATATATCCTATTTAATAGAAATCACAGTTTACGTTTTAACTCCATATAGTTCAAATAAGTGCTTTCCACTAGAAAGGAATGCAAGCCACAAATATGAGACATATATGGAATTTTAATTTTCTAATAAACATAAAAATAAAAGGAAAAAGAGAAGTAGGTGAAATTAAGTTTAATAATATATTGTATTTAACCTAATATATCCAAAATATTATGTCAACGAGAAGTCAACATAAAAATTATAGAGATGTTTTGCATTCTTTTTATGCATTTTTTACATTTTTGTACTATCTCTAAATTTAAATAGTTTAAAAGTATAGCACATCTTGAGCCCAAGTTACCACAATTTCAAGCACTAAATAGCCGCATACAGCTAGTGGCTACCACACTGGACAACATAGATCTAAATTAATATTTTATAAGCATAATTTTCCCAGAACAAAAAAGATTCAATTACATTTATACTACTACTAAATATATTTATAGATATACTACATATATTTTTGTCAGTATCTAAATGCTACATATCTTTAGACGGTAAAAAGTTGTTATACCCTATTTTATTTCTTCTTTATGGAATGCCCTCACATCATTCTCAGAGGGTAATTTTTTGGAAACCCTCCTCCTCACACCTTATCTCAGGTATGATAAAAATATTTGATTGTGAAACTTTGTTAATAATACATTATACTTGTTAAATAATATCTATTTAAATTATATATATATATACACACATGTATTTTACTTCATGAATTGTAGCTGAGTGGTTAGCAAAACACCATATTTTATAGACATTTATTTAAGCATGTATTGATTTTTATTTTATTTCTCTTGTTTTGGATGCAATATATTTATTTTCCAACTTCCAACATTCTTGGCCCTTAAAAAGCAAATTGGCTGTGGCCTTTGCTCCCTAGTGCCAAATGCATAAAATCCCCCTGGCTTGGACCATATCTTCCCCTTTCCTGTATACAATACATAGGAAAACTCCTATTCCTTTAGGGCTCAGTTTGTTACACCCAGCAGACATATGTTACCATTAGTTAAAGATATTTTGTTTGCTCTTTTCACAGCATGAGCACAATTTGACCTCATTTATTTGTTTCTTTATTGTCTGTCTCACAAACCAGATTGATTTAGAAGAAGCAGGAATTGTGGCTTTTTTTCTTATGTTTCCTAGAAAAGGACCTTGCACGTTTTGGTATCAAGAAATATTGGACAACTGAATGAAAAAAAAAAATCCTCATTTAGAGAAAAGCTCAGAGCTCATTTTTATCTTAATTCTGAGCACAAATTGTGTGTATGATAAGGATTCAGGCTCTCCCTGAGCATCACACCATCTACAAAACAATTCTCACATATCCAGTATTTCTAGTGTCCCAAGTGTAGAGAAACATGTATTTTATTGCATTAAGTCTATAAATCCTTATAACAACTGAAGTGTTATCAATCCTGTACATTTCAGTGTGAATACATTTATTTTGTTCTTTCCTACGTGGTCTGTTTCTCTCCTGCATGGTCTTCTCTAGTTTCAGGTCTTCAGGGAATTGTTTGTTTATTTGTTTGTTTTTTACATTGTTTGTTTATGTTTAGTCTCTAACTGTGGTTCTCAATCATTGGTCATTCTGCCCTATTAGAGGACATTTAGCAATGTCTGGAGACGTTTTTTATGCCACAACTGGTGAGAAGGAGAGGATGCTGCTAGCATAGAGTGGATAGAGGCCAGCAATACTGCAAAATACATTAAAATCATCAAGACAGAACCCCAGCAGCAAATAATTATCTTGCCCAAAATTTCAGTAATGCTGATGTTGAGAAATCTTGCTAATCTTAACAATAGTTCACTTTGTGTGCAATGACCTGTCCTCTTTTCTTCAAATGCTTATTAAATAAAATATGATTGGTTCTGGTCATAAAACATCTTTGGCATAATTTTAACTAATATTTTTTCAAGTCTGTAAACAACCTATATAGTTCATTAAGTTATCAGGTTGAAAGCAATGACCATTTGCCAATATAATTTACTTAACCAAAAGTTTCCCTCTCTGTTTCTTTAAGTATTGACAGGTATAATGAGACTTTTAATGAACATCATCATGCAATTTTACTAATTTATTTTTTTGTAAATCTATTTTATAGGTCCTTTAGATGGAAGATAATGCAGCAGAAGCCTGTTCATCAAAAGGATTAATATTTGTGTTATTTCTGCAATAAAAGAATCTAAGTGGACGCCAGAGGCACCTCAAACCTGGATTCCATAATTCTACATTAGGTGCTGGAGTTTTTATTACTCTGCTTAGGAAAGCCTTTGCCAATGCTTACAAGGAACTGTTTATCCCTGCTTCTCTGGGTCCTGTTTGATGGAGGTCTCCTAACACCACTTCAACCACAGTCACAGCAGACTTTAACCACAGAACCAAGAGAAAATGTTATCCACATGTCTTGGCGGAGATCACATTTCCAACGAGTTAAACGTGGCTGGGTATGGAATCAATTTTTTGTGCTGGAAGAGTACATGGGCTCCGAACCTCAATATGTGGGAAAGGTAATGGCGTGTTTCTTTTGACAACCAGTTCATAGCGAGGGGGATTTTGCATTGTGTGTTGGGTTTGGCTGGTTTGCACGGGAGTTGAACAAACCAGTGACTAGAACACTGGAAATGAAATCCAAGAGACTGGTTTCTCTTCCTGATTCAATAGCCCGGGTAAGCTTTGATGTATCATTTAACCCCTCTTTAATTCAACTTCGTCGTTATTTAAATCAATGTATTATACATATATTTCCTATCTTTCACATTCTTTACTGAAGGTATGAAGTTAAAATATGTAAATATCATTTGAAACATAATTATAACACATTATTTTTCACAGCAATTCTGAAATTGTTTAGCAACAAGTAACATAAAAAAGTAACAAAGGATAAATATTCTGCAATGATGTTGGTGACCTTGAATGGCCAATGCATCTTCTATCACTCCTTAAAAATATGACATAGTATTTGAATTTGGGTTCTGAAGCATTTGATTTGGCTTCTTTATGAATATTGTCTTCATTATATGTTTTCCAAACTATTTAAAAGCTATTTATGGTCACAGTAATAAGTGTTAGTACCTGGTTATGTGCAGATAAATCTCCTTCACCACATACAAGTTTTTAATCTTATTGCGAGGCTATGGAAACTTAATTTTTTTTAACAAAATAGTTGACAATAATTGACTGTTTTAGCACATTCATGTTTCACTGCTAATGTTTCTTACATAAACATTTTGACTACACCACTAAGAAAAACTTTTCTCTAGAAAAAAGAACTTTGATTTCATTTATTTTGATTTTGATAGTAATTTTTAAAGTTCTACAAAAAATATTTTTGCATGGGTTTTAATAAAAGCATATATACTTGAAGTGAGTTTAAATTAAAGTCAAGGAGAGAAATGCAAATCCACAGGGGAAAGAGTATTAGGAAGTTGAAACTGAAGATTATGACTCAACTATTAAGGCCCCTAGAGCTTTCTGAGAACCTAAGCTAAAGGGAAGCATCATTAGTATTATAATTCCACTGTCAGGACAAAGGAAACAAATCCATACACAGTCTAAGTTTTTGCACTACATTCCTTATATTTGCCTAGTAGAAATGTATTAAAAGGATATTGAATAATACAACAAAGCAGCTTTGTTGAAAATGGACATATAGTAAGGTTTACAAGTAAGGGGCAAATAACTCTGGGAAAATATTTTTTGTGAGTCTCTCTCTCTCTCTCCCTATTCATCTATCTATCTATCTATCTATCTATCTATCTATCTATCTATCTATCTATCTATCTCTCCTGAGATAGATAGATAGATAATTAGATAACTAGATACAAATATAGATATAATTTCTATTTAATCTCTATCTCTATTGTCTCTGTCTCTGCCATTATTTCTATCTTTCCATATATTTATATCTACACTTAAATATGAAATTTGAGTCACTCAAAATTAGTCATTCAGTACAAATGGACGTACAATTTCCTGTTATTCTGAAAAAAGAATGCAGCACCATTAAGCAGGAGCAATCTGTTTGTCAGGCTGCCTGCTAATAGCCAGGACCTGACAATATAGCCCTGAAACAAGCCCTGGTGCTAGCCATGGACGTCCATTGAGTGTTTGGTCAACACACAGTTTGAGTAGAAAGTCAGAGATTGTCTTAAAGGGGAAAAATTGATGGGGCAAGCAATTCCAATCTAGCCCAGAACAATGATCCAGATAGGACAGCTGCCTGTAACTAGTAAGGAAGATTTTCTAAAAAGTTGAGAAATGTGCTCCAAAACATGAAAGCCCCCAAGGCATGGCGCCCAGGACAAGGTCTCAATTCCTATTCTAAAGGTTGTATTGCACATAAATTTTCCTGTGATTTATTAGTATAAGCATGGAATATATTAATCATTAAGACCTTTCAAAGGTGAGATAATCACATGTAGTTCAGGTATACTTTCTTTTGTTGTAGTTTAATATAAAGGTAAGCGTGAGACAAGTGGAGGGGTAAGACTTCTCTAAACTTCTGCCACATGAGTATCAGTTTTCTCATCTCTGCTTATGGAAGAAGAACTTTATATGATCTTAAGGCTCCTAGCAAATGCCTTGAGAGAAGGTACTCCTATTATATTTTCTATTGAAGCAGATCCGCAGGCTTTTGTTGCCAGAATTTAAGGTGATAAAGTTAACGTTTTGCTTAGAAATTAATAAAACAAAATTTTATTTTATTCAAATAGGGAAGCATTTCACTTCCCAAAGGAGATAAGCATAAAGGATCTATGTAGCTGCTTATGCAAATTCTTGTTTGACACTCTGGCATTACTTCTTTGCAATTGCTGTGACAGAATGAAATTCATCCAATTCATTTAAAAGATGAGCTAGTATTTATAAATATGTTTAGGAAGAAGTAGGTCTAAGGAGAAGGACTGTGGGAAGATGGTAGAGTGCGAAGTTCCAGGAATCAGTCCTTCTACCAGAACATTTATTTACCAGGCAGGAACTGTGTGAGTCAACTATTTCAAAGCTCTAGAATCCAGAAGAACACTGTGCAGAATTCAGGTGAGAGAGGGAGGAAGAGGCTTATAAATTATGGTAAATACTATAAATTACCCTCTTCATTTTACAACTAGTATTGCCCATCTCCCACCCTTTGGGCATGTAGCAGTGAGGTATGGCCTCTTGCTGTTGCCAAAATGTTATGTAAAAATCCAATTCCCCAAGTTCCACAGGGGACACAGGCCAAATGCTGATCACAATTTTTGATCAGCTAGTTTAGATTACTAGGGTTATTGTTCTGAGGATTGGCTTTGTTCCAAACAACCCTAGACAAAGGCATCAGAGGGACTTAAAGGTTATCCTTGCTGAGAGGTACAGAAGACAGTTGAAGAGCTGCCTTTGCTGGGCAGGTGAGAAAGACTAGCCATGGGGAGCACGACAGAAACTCCTGGTGCCACACTGGTTCCTGTCTCAGCCCTTCCCACTGGCAGTTTTCAGGAGTCCTGCGCTTCTTTTGGAGTTTCCTGGCCTTGTTTTGATTGTGAAATACTGGATTGGGAAACTCTTTCCCGGCATGTCCCCCTTCCAGAATTTGCCCTTGTTTTTGTAGTTTGCTAGCTGCCAGGATGCAACACACCATAGATGGATTGGCTTTCAATCAAAGGGGATTTATTTAGTTAACATGTAATTCTTCAGAGGAAAGGCAGCTAACTTTCCCCTGAGGTTCTTTCTTACGTGGGAAGGCACAGAATGGTCTCTGCTGGCCTTCTCTCCAGGTCTCTGGTTTCCAACAGCTTTCCCCAGGGTGATTCCTTTCTGCATCTCCAAGGGCATGGGCTGAGCTGAGCTGCTTTGGCTGTACTACACTGAGTCTCTCATTTAAGCACCAGCCAATTAAGTCAAACGTCATTCATTGCAGCAGGCACGCCTGCCAGCTGACTGCAGATGTAATCAGCAACAGATGAGCTTCACATGCCATTGGCTCACGTCCATAGCAATAGAACCAGGCACCTGCACCTGGCCAAGTTGACACCAGAACCTAACTACCACAGCCCTCAAGACAAAAGCAGCCTGAGACAAGGAAAATAGTGTAAGAAACAATTGAAGCAAGTCAGCTGGGACAAAGTTTTACCTGCTTTAAGTATCGCAGTGAAGCATCCTGGAAAGGAAGAAAGTCTATCTCCTGGAAAGTAGAGGGGGCATTCAAATTCCTCCAATCAAAACTCCTAAGTTTCCTAACAAGACAAGGACAAGACATAGTCACAGAAAAGATAGAAAGGACCCTGCATTTTCCATTTGCTTTGGGCAAACCTTCCTGATTTGAGGGCTGAAACTCAAGAAAATCTCTGTCATATCACCAGCTGATTACAAACTCAAAATCCAGATGTGCCAGAGGATAAGTCCTAAGGTCAGCATTTTAAAATATTGAAATACACACTGCATAGGAAAACATTACAAGGCGAACAAAGGAACAGGAAATGATAGCCTGTTCAAAAGAAGAGGATAAAAATCTAAAGAAACATCAGTGACGAAGATCATTCTGTGGACATATTGGATAAAGGCTTTTGAAAAATGATCTTCCATATGTTCAAGGAGATGAAGGAAAATGCCTAGAAAGAAAACAGGAAAACAGTGAATGAACAATATGAGAATGTCAATAAAGAGATAGAAATATTTTAAAAGAACCAAACAGAACTACTGGAGTTGAAACCACAATAAATAAATGGAAAATCCCCAGCAGGGTTTCAACAGCAGATTCGAGATAGCAGAAGAAAGAACCAGCAAACTCAAAGAAATGACAGAAGATGCAAAGCAGAAAGGAAAATGAATTATAAAAGGTGAAAGTACTCTGAGAGAACTCTGGGACACCCTCAAACATACCAATATTGGAGTTTAAGGAGAATGAAGAAAAAAGGGGCAGAAGGAGTATTTTTAAAAAATAGTGAAAAACCTCTCTAACTTAACAAAGACATGAATATACACACACAAGAAACCCAGAGAACACCAAAAGGATAAACTTGAAGAGACATATGTCCTGCCACATACTTGATAAAACTCTCAAATGCAAAGGACAAAGAGAGAATTCTGAAAGTTGCCAGAAAAAAGCAACATGTCATGTATAAGGAGTCCCAATTAGATTGCTCCAATTTCTCATCAGAACCCACAGAGGAAAGAAGTAGGGTGGCTTACTTAAAGTGCTGAAAGGAAAAAAGAGAAAAACTGTTGTCAACAAAGAATTTCATATACAGCAAGACCAGCAAAAACCAGGGAGAGATTAAGGCATTCACAGATAAACAAAAGTTGAGAGTCCATCACCACTATACATGCCCTACAAGCAATGCTAAAGGGAGTTCTTCAGACTGAAAGGAAAGAACACTAGGCAGCAGTTTAAAGCATAATAAAGAAAAAAAAATCCTATGGTAAATTTAACCATTTGCATAATTATTAATACCAGTACTATTATTTTGTATTCTTTCATGTATAATTCCATCTCTTACTTCCTATAAGTGCCAAAATGCAAATTCATAAAAAGTACTGATAAATCTATGGTTCTGAATATACAATGTGCAAAGATATCATCTGTAACAAGTAAAACAAAAGATGGAGTAATAGAGGGCTATAGGAATAGTGTATGTGTATGCTAATGATGTCAAGTTGGAATTATATGAAATATGCCTGTTATATTTTCAGGATGCTAAGTGTTAATACCATGGTAACCACATTGGAAACATATGAAAAACAAATTCAGATAGAAAAATGAAGGGATTTAGTGTTATACGATACAAAAAATATCAAATAAATATGAAAGTAGACATTAACAGAAGAATTGAGGATCATAAAAGGTATGACTTACAAATACTAAATAGCAAAATGGCAGAAGAAAGTTCTTCATAATCACTTGAGACTTCAAATGTAAATGGATTTAACACTCCAGTCAAAAGACAGAGATTGCAAAATGGGTAAAGCAAACAAACAAAAAACATGACAACTACATGTTTTCTAACAGAGATTCATCTTAAATTCAAACATATCTAAAAGGTTGGAAGTGAATGGATGTAAAAATATACCACGTGAGTAGTAACCAAAAGAGAGTTGGGGCAGTTATACTAATATCTGATAAATAGATATAAAGTCAAAAAGTTATGATGGACAGAGATGATCATTATCTACTGATAAATTGGTCAATTCAACAAGAAGATGTAATGATTATAAATATATATGCACCTAACAGTAGAGCCCCAAAATATATGAAGCAAATACAGAACGATTTGAAGGGAGAAATTAATAGTTCTGTATTAATAGTAGGTGACTTAAATGCACCACGTACACTAATGGATAGGACCTTTAGGCAATATATCAATAAGGAAATGCAAGACTTGTATGATACTTGTGTTAGTTAGATTCAGTTGTCAACTTGGCCAGGTGAGCATACCTAGTCTCGTTGCTGCAGACATAAGCCAATGGTACATGAACCTCATTTGTTGCTAATTACATCTGCAGTCAGCTAGGAGGCGTGTCTGCTGCAATGAGTGACGTTTGACTTAATTGGCTGGTGTTAAATGAGAGAACGCAACGTAGCACAGCCTAAGCAGCTTGGCATTCCTCATCTCAGCACTTGCAGCTCAGCCCAGGCCTTTGGAGATGCAGAAAGAAGTTACCCCGGGAAAAGTTGTTGGAACCCAGGGGCCTGGAGAGAAGACCAGCAGAGACCATCCTGTGCCTTCCGCGTAAGAAAGAACCTCAGTGAAAAGTTAGCTGCGCTTCCTCTGAAGAACCAACAGAATAAATCCCCTTTTATTAAAAGCCAATCCGTCTCTGGTGTGTTGCATTCCGGCAGCTAGCAAACTAGAACAATACTCTAACCCAACAAGACCTAACAGACATGTAGAGGACACTTTATCCCACAACAACACAATACAAATTTTTCTTTGAGTACATATAGCTGATTATCCAGGATAGACCATATCTCAGGTCTCAAATAAGTCTTTATAAGTCAATAATATGAAACACAAACAATCATCTTCTCAATAAGAGACAGAGAAATAGAAAATTCATAAATGTGTGGAAATTGAACAATATATTCTTAAATAGCCAAATGATTAAAGAAGAAATCACAGTGGAAATTAGGAAACCTCTGGAAGTGAATGAAAACAAAATACAATATCCCCAAACTTAAGAGTAAAGCATCCTCAACATAATAAAGGACATCTAGGAAAAACCCACGGATAACATTAATACTTGGTGGTGAAAGACTGAAAGCTTTTCTTCAAAAATCAGGGACAAGGCAAGGATTTTCCCTGTCAACATTGTTATACAACATTGTAGTGGAATAATCAGAGCAATTGCAAAAAATAAAAATCATCCAGTGTGGAAAGAAAAAAAAATAATAAAACCTTTTCTATTGGCAAATGACATGATCTTATATTCAGAGAGTCCTGAAAAATCCTCAACAAGGTTTCTAGAGCAAAAAATGAATTCAGCAAAGTGGCAGGATTGAATATCACACCCAATATAACAGTAATGTTTCTATATAGTAGTAACGAACTATCAGAAGAAGAAATTAAGAAAAAAATATATCAACAATAGCAACTAAAATATTATAAATATATAGAAAAAATATAACTAAAGATATAAAGGACTTATCCACTAAAACCTGAAAAAACTTTGTAAAAGAAATCAATGACCTAAATAAATGGAAGGACATTCCATTTTCAGTACTGGAAGACTAAATAATGTTAAATGCCAATTCTGCACAAGCGATTTACAGATTCAGTGCCATCTCAATAAAAATTCCAATCATCTTCCTTCCAGGAATGGAAAATATGATTATAAATTTATATGGAAGGGTAAGGATCCCTGAAGAGTCAAAGTCATCTTGAAGAGGATGTATGAAGCTGAGGATTCACACTTCCTGATCTTAAAACTTATTACAAAGCCATAGATAACAAAATAGCAAGGTTCTGGCACAAGAGAAGACATATAGACCTTTGGAATCTAATTGGGAGTTAAGAAGTCAACTCTCATATTTATGAATGACTGGTTTGACAAGACCGTTCATTTGAGAAAGAATAGTTGCTTCAATAAATGTTACTGGAAAAACTTTATCTTCATATGTAAAAAGATGGACTCTTACTTCATACCAAATTTTTTAATAACAACAATTCTAAATGGATCAAAGAGTTAAATATAACATCCAGAGTGATAAAACTCCTAGAAGAAAATATAAGCAAGTATGTTCAGGGTTTGACAATGGTTTCTTAGACTTTATACCCAAATTGTAAGCAACCACAAGAAAAGGACCTCAGGAATATTAAAATCTTTCCTTCCTTAAAGAACTTTATCATGAAAGGAAATTTCAACCTTCACAATGGGAGACAATATTTGGAAACCACATATCTGAGGTTTAATATTCAGAATTAATAAAGAAATCCTTCAACTCAATGCAAAAATACATGCAATCCAATTTAAAAATGGTTAAAATACTTAAATAGACATTTCTCCACAGATATACAAATGGCTAAAAAGCATGTGAGAAGGTGATCAACATCATTAACCATTAGTGAAATGCAAGTCAAAACCACTATGAGATACATTTCACCACTAGAATGGCTACTTAAAAAAAGAAAAGGAAAATTACAAGTGTTGGAGAGGATATAGAAAAATAGGAATACTGATTATTGCCATTGTGAATGGAAAATGCTGTACCACTGCGGAAGACAGCTTATCAGTTCCTCAGTAAGAAAAGTATAGCTAGACTCATTATATGATCTAGCACGATGGTTTGGAGGTTTTATCAAGCCCAGAAAAGATCATGTTCTTAAAGCATGAACATCTGTGGGTGTAGACCTATTGTGAGTAGGGTGCTTTGATTAAGTTATTTCAGTTGAAGTGTGCCCCAGGTGGGTCTTAATCCTCTTATTAGATTCCTTTATAAGAGGATGAAATAGAGAGAACAGAAACTGAGACAGAATGGTAGACATAGAAGATGAGAGAGAAAGCCAGAAACAGAGAGCAAGACACTGAAGCCAAATGCTGGAAGCAACAAAACTCATAAGAAAAGGAAATGACCAGCAGATGCCAAGTGATATGCCATCGGACAGATTTGGTGGGCAAGTATCTGTTTGAGTTCAAGATCTGTGGTACCCAGTCTTTGGGAGAAAGCATTACTTGTTGATGCCTGATGTGGACATTTTTATAGCTTCAGAACTGTAAGCTTGTAAGTTAATAAATTCCATTGTTAAAAGCCAGTCCATTCCTGGTATATTGTGTTTTGGAAACTTTACCAAACTAAAGCACCTGGCAAATCAATTTCTGGTTATATTCTCAAAAGAATTGAAAGCAGGGACTAAGCAGATATTTGCCCACCACTGTTCACTGTGACAGAATGCATAATTGCCAAAAATGGAAGTAACCCAAATGTCCATCAACCAAAGAATGGATAGACAACAAGTAGTATGTACACACAATTAGATATTATTTAGCCATAAAAAGGAGTGAATTTCTGAGGCATGCAACCACATAGATGAATCTTTAAAACATCATATCATGTTAAATAAGCCAGACAGAAAAGGACAGATAATGTATGATCTCACTTATAAGAAATAATTAGAATTAACACAATCATAGTCAGAACATGTAATATAGTTTACCAGAGGACAGGATAAAAACATAAGGAATAGGGACTCAAAGCTTAAAATGTACAGATTTTCTATTTGGGATGATAGAAAATTTTGATAATGGATGGTGATAATTGCATTGAATTATATATTTGAATGTGATTCAAAGGGGAAAGTTTATGTTGTATATATGGTACTATAATAGAAATTAAGCACTACACAGTGATCCCTAAGTTAAACCATGGACCACACTTTATAGTACAGCTATTAAAATGTATTTTCATCAATTGTAACAAATAACCACACCAATGCAAGGTGTTAAAAACAGGGTGGCATATGGGAATCCTATATTTTGTGCATAATTAATTTAACAAAAAAATCCCTAAAAAAAAAAAAGAAATAGGTCAAAGATTTAATCTATTATTTTAACAGTAGTATTTCGAAAGGCATATGGCTCCATGAGCATAATGTGTACTAAAAACCAGTGGTTCTCAGGCAACGTATATTTTAATGCAAAAGAAACAAAAATTGCCATGGTTTCCTTTCCTTATAAAAATTAAAGTTTAATTAATTTTGTCTTAGTATTTTCTGGTACAGGAATAGTAATACCATAGCATGGGGACTAATTCAAACCATTACATATATGTAATGTGTAAATGCATTTATACTTCTTCTTTTTCTAGTAAGTCTTTGAGATGTTTTATAGAAAATAAAGTATCATAACTAAGAACTAAAGAAAAAGACAAATGCTAGAATGCCAACTGCAGTGGTTGAAAGAGCTGCTATAATTGAGTCTCTCTATCTCTTTCTTGGCAGCCAAAACATCCACTGAAATTATATTAATTTACATAGTTCACATTATCAGAAACTCTACTTACAGAGAAATTGATTTTTCTACCTTTCAATCTAAAAAAATTTCCTCATGTAGAATTTTATATAGGGGTCCTTCAGCATAGTGTATACTAGCCTCAGCAATCTTTATAGTTAGAAGACAAGATATCAATATTGATGTCTTTTCAAGACTGGAGAAACTGTGGTACTGCCCATAATGACTATGAATTTGTTTTGTATACTAAGAGATCATAAGTGTTCCTTGAGGTAAAGCCAATGATTTCCTCAAAAAGAATATTTGGTTTTACTACAAGATTTGAAAGAAACAACAACAAGCTTTCACTCTGCAGAGTAAAACAGATGTTAATTTCACTCGCAAATATTTTCAATTTGGATGCCATAAGATGTTTAAAAATGGCCACAAAACTAACTGCCTTATCACTCACATACACACACACACACACACACACACGAGGTATTTAGGGTGTCTACACCAACATACATTAATGGGCTCCCATGTAGTCTATGTAGTACTAGGTTATATTATGAACTCCAAGCTGTGGATCTAAAAATACTGTTCATTTTATCCTCAAAGAATAATTTTTAAATTGTGTTGTCATCGATACATTTTCAAAACTATTATAATAGAGAACCTCTTATGGATTGTGAAAACACAGGAAGGTCTCCAATTGCCTGTGATAAAAAAGGTGAAGGAACTAAAAAAGGCTTCTACAGATGAGGAACTAATTAGATTAATTAATTGAAGGATAATTCAATTTCTCCACAAAAGGTGATCTAAAGAAAAGTTATTACAAACACCAAAACTTTGAAAGCTCAAGGTGGGCCTAGGTAGCCACAGTTAAATGTAGATGAAGAATATATATCTGACTGTGGAAACTAGGTAAATAGAGAAAGGATACAAAGGCTCAATTCTCATATATAGAGCAGAAATATTTGTTCTTAAAGGTGTCAGTATCCACAAAAGTGTCTCAGTTGGGTATTAGCATGGACACAATTCCACTTCTAGAATGATCACTCTGACAACCATTAGAAGACAGAATGGAGGCAGGGAGACAGGCAGAGGGAGAGGAGCATATTTGTGAGTTGACAGTAGGCTCATCTATGAAGCAATGAAGGAAATGGGATATTAGAGTTGAAGATTTTAAAGGAGGAGAAATAATAGACTCCAAGATCCACTGGTCATGGGAATATAAAAAACAAAGAGCAAGAGAAACACTGTTAAGATAATATTTGCAATAGTTGAGGGACAGTTGCATGTAGTGGGTAAAAAAGAAAGGAAGTTAAAAATGACACAGATTTCTGATTTCTGTTTCATTATGATCCTTTAAGTTTGGGATAAAATAATTAATGCTATACATTATATGTCCATATGGATTTATAATCCAGAGTTCAGAAGAGAAGCCTAAAATAGATATGCAGATATAGGAATAATCAATTGATAAAGCCCCATAAGGTAAAGGAACCCTGATTTTTCAGCATCTTCAAAAGAGATGAAGAAGGATTGGCTAGATCGAATTATTCAGAGGACAAAACAAACATTACATTGTGAAATCGAAGATAAAAGAAGGAAAAAGTTTTAAGGATAAGGAATGACAAGTAGTGTCAAACCCTGAAGGTCAAAGAAAATAACCACTGAAAAGTCTCCATGGTTTTAGAAATTAGCAAACCAGGAGGAGACCATTGTCAAAACCATTTTCCTGGTGCATTAGGGTAGGGGATTGAGGTGAACTGTATCAGGTCCCACCAAAGACGCACTCAAGCTCTAACCATGCGTGCATGTGAACCCAATTGTAAATGAGGTAATTGAATATGTTATTAGTTAAGGTGAGGCTGAGCTGAAAGAGGGTGGGCCTTAATTCAATAGGGATTAAGCATAAGCAAGGAACAGGGACGTAGAAACCAGACAGAGGAGGAGACACATGGACACAGAGCGCCATGTGACAGCGGAGGGCTGGGAGATCATCACCAGAACTCTACAGATTTGCAAGAATGCATGGCCTGGAGACACCTTGAATTGGGACTCCTAACCTCTAAAGCTGAGCATCAATAAATTCCTGTGGTTTAAACTGCTGATTCTGCAGTATTTGCAATAGCAGCTCAAGCTAACTAAGACAGAGAAGAGAATATATGTACCTACATTATAGTTGAAGGATCTGTCTAAAAGTAAATGCATATTTCTTCTTCTAAAATTTAAGCAATGGAGTATGTGATGAGTACATCATTTTAAAATTGAAAATATAAGAAATGTAATATACCTGATATGTCTGGTTTGAACTAATAGGTAAAATAGAACCAGTTAAATGTTGATGAAAGGTGAGGTGGTTGGGTAATCTGTTAAGAAAAGGAAGTGTGGGTTTATTCATAGAACTTAAGGGAAATGAGTTTTGAAAGTATTTTTCAGGTAATAGAACCAATCAATAATTGTATGATATTCTTCATCAGCAAGAAGAAATCCATAGAAAATAGAGAGAAAAGTAGATGCTTGGTTCAATTCATTGTTGGTGTTTTACAGGGCCATTGTGATGAAAGAAACAGTAAGGTTTAGGCAAAAGAGTGGACAGAGAGAAACCAGGGCGGAACTACAAACACTGCAGCTCAAAATAGACTACCAATTACAATATATGATTTAACACAAATGCAAAAGTCAAGGTGGTGGTGATATAAATTCATTTCATTGTGATAAGATGCAAAATTTGGTTTTAGATTAGTAAAAATAAAGAAAAGGAGAGATAGCATGATGGCTTCCATAAAAATTGCTCTAATTGCTTTGCAACAATAATTGATCTATATGAAAATTCATCTAAATTAAAAGTGAATATTAGGATGATAGTTTGAATCATGTATAAACCTTTGGGAACCAAAAAAATCACATTATATCACAAAATTACACTGACATATAAAAGAGCATTTTCAGAGCCATAAAATATTTATCATGTTTGGTTCTTGAGCTATGTGGCTTTTGAAGAAGCCCATAATAAAGCCAGTATGTACTTTTCATTGTGTAACTTACTCCTGAAGTGTTAGGTTTCAATATCAGAGTGATTCGTGTTCATTTCGTATTCAATGCTCAGGCTATCAACTTAATTTTCATAATAGTCTCCCCCAAGCTCTGTCTCATGTGTTATGCTCCTGCCATTCAGGTATCATAGCCTTCTAAATCGATAGAAATGGGGAAACTCACATGTTATTTTTTAAATTCAGGGGAAAGGAAGCCTTGAAGTTGCTTTGTTATTTAAAATTGTATGCCTCTTATTGACTCCTTTCTCACTCACGTATCTTCGACCTTTGCTGTATATTCTAGAGCCCTAAATCAAGGTCTTTTTTTACTAATCCATTCTGCTGCCAAGTAGATTGACCTTGCTGCTATTCAAAGCATTTTAACGAAGTGCTGTTTCGCAGCAAAACACCTGAAGGCACAAACCCAGATCAGTTTGAAAGTTCTTTTAGGAGAGCTTGATGGATTTTAAACACATACTGAACTATAAATCCCAAACACATAAGACTATATTTGAAATAATCGTTTTGAATATGATTAGATTATTGTTCTAGTTTGCTAGCTGCTGGAATGCAACACACCAGAGATGGATTGGCTTTTAATAAAAGGGGATTTATTTTGTTAGTTCTTCAGAGGAAAGGCAGCTAACTTTCCACTGAGGTTCTTTCTTATGTGGGAAGGCACAGGATGGTCTCTGCTGGTCTTCTCTCCAGGCCCCTGGGTTCCAACAACTTTCCCCAGGGTGACTTCTTTCTCCATCTCCAAAGGCCTGGGCTGAGCTGTGAGTGCTGAGATGAGGTATGCTGAGCTACTTGGGCTGTGCTACCTTGCGCTCTCTCATTTAAGCATCAGCCAATTAAGTCAAACGTCCTTCATTGCAGCAGACACGCCTCCTAGCCGACTGCAGATGTAATCAGCAAGAGATGAGGTTCATATACCAAGAACTAGGTGCCTTCACCTGGCCAAGTTGACAACTGAATCTAACTACCACAATTATAGTACTTTTTAAAGGAACTTTAGTTGAAATAGAATTTGAACAAATTAACGATATAATTTACTAAAGCTTTTTGTCAAATAATTGATGTCCTTTAAATGTTAGATCTTATTTCACCTTTACAATTCACTTCCTGTTTATAGCTAGATAAATGTTTGATGTATTTTCTTTAATTGAATTGGCAGGGACTTGGATGATATTCCAAAAACTTTTAATTAATATATGAATCACCAAGACCAGTGTTCTCGTTTGCTAGCTTCCGGAATGCAACACACCAGAGATGGATTGGCTTTTAATAAGAAGGGATTTATTTTGTTAGTTCTTCAGAGGAAAGGCAGCTAACTTTCCACTGAGGTTCTTTCTTATGTGGGAAGGCACAGGATGGTCTCTGCTGGCCTTCTCTCCAGGCCCCTGGGTTCCAACATCTTTCCCCGGGGTGATTTCTTTCTGCATCTCCAAAGGCCTGGGCTGAGCTGCGAGTGCTGAGATGAGGTATGCTGAGCTGCTTGGGCTGTGCTATGTTGCGCTCTCTCATTTAAGCACCAGTCAATTAAGTCAAACGTCACTCATTGCAGCAGGCATGCCTCCTAACTGACTGCAGATGTAATTAGCAACAGATGAGGTTCATGTACCATTGGCTCATGTCCACAGCAACAAAACTAGGTATGCTCACCTGGCCAAGTTGACAACTGAATCTAACTACCACAACCAGCATTTCAAAATTAACATGAAAAGTATTATGATTTGAATACTATAGGCTTTTGTAAAATTATTTTTTCTCTTTTTTCATTATTTTCTCCTCTTCCTTCTTCTTTTCCACTTCCTTCTTCTACCTAATCTCTAGCATTTTCCCATCTTCAACAGTTTTTATGTATTATTTATGACTATCTTCCTGACTGTATTTACTTAAAAACTAGAATTAAAAAAAAAATCAATAGGCTTTGATTCTAGCTCCAGGACTTAAATAATTAGCCATGTGAAAGCACTTAAGCATGTTTGTCTCAATTCATTTGACCAATTATATAATTTGATATCATAAATCCAGATTAAATTTTACCAGAAATATCTTGTTTATTAAAACTCCAGTTTTTAATGTACAGTTAATGTGTGTGCCTGATGTACATATGTGTTTGAGTGTGTTTTAGAAATCTTCTCTATAAAATATTACCTGGGGGCGGGCCATGGTGGCTCAGCAGGCAGAGTTCTCTTCTGCCATGCCAGGGACCCAAGTTCCCAAGTACCTGAGGGATGAAACAGATAGGCTCAGATGGATGTCTGTACATAAAAAATTGTTGTGTTATAGGAGAGGAATCTTGAGCTTGGAGAACCCAAATCTTTGTATAATAGAGAGTGATCTTCTCTGCCCTTGGTTGAGAAGGAGACATTATATTTAATTAGATATAAGCATGTCTTCCCTTTGTTTCAGAGGAAGATACTCAGTTTTTCAAGGTTGTTTATTATACAAACATCCTTGAAAACATAGCCTTAAACAAAAGGACACTTACTTCTGCCTGGATAAAACATGCAGGATCACAAGACACCATGGAAAATTGACTATTTACAAAATATTGTGGTAACTTATTAAAGCAACAATGCATATTGTAGAAAATTAATAAGGTTAGAAACAGTTCAAATACTCTATTCTGAATCTCTTATACAAAAGTAAAACAAGAGTCCTTCCCCTTTTCTTCTTCTCCTTTTTTTAAATAAAGAAATATATATATATATATATTTCTGAATCTTGAATTCAGAATTATAAATATCAAGGAGGAGTGGAAATGAATATCTGAGAACATGTCTCAAGTCCTCTCCTGAGCCTCAGTGATGTTGATTTACACAAATTAGCAAACTCCTCCAAGAGAATAAAATCTACAGTTTTATTACTTGTTTTTCTTTTCTAAGTGATTCAAATTAGCTTATCTTTCAATCACTGGATATGAATAATTGTTGTTTGGGATATTGCCTCTCCACAGTTTTGAAGTCTCATTGCTTGATTAAAAATGCAGCAATTGCTCTTTACATCTTAAACAGTGATTTTGTGTAATAGTGAGTGGAAAGTTCATATAAAACCAGATTCATATTTATTTTACTAAGAATTCAGTCCTACTGAATTTTGAAATAACCTGGGAGAATCTTGGAAAGATTTATAGGATCTTATGCTATATATAGCCATTTATCATAAGACCATATGTTTGTAAATCAAAATGTTGTATTCAATGTTACGGGGATTAAAATAGTGCAATGACAGGTTCCCATCATGTGTTAAAAGCTGTAAATAAAATTTCAGTTTAGTAGACTGTGACTGAACTTTGAATTGGTAGCATTGAAAGATGGATTTACAACTGGCTAAATGTAGATCATGTCAGCTACTTTTAGAAAGAACTTTTGAAGTCGGATCTGAAGAACCAGTGTTATATATTGAAAACAACCAAACAAAATAGAGCACCAGAAAATCTGTACTTTAAAAATAAGGGCATTCATAGGTCTCAATAAATAATAAGAGGTTGAAAAAATAACCCTCTGAAGTATTTCCTCTTCAATTAATTCATTTTGAAGCATAAATAGAAAAAATATGTAGACATATCTTCCCTATCTACTATGTGAATAGGAGCAGTGATTCCTGAAAATTCTGCCTTTGTAGAACAGTAAATATTTTCCTTATGCTACAGCTTCATTCATGTTGTGTCAAATAGGAAGCTCATAGAACCTAGAGGTAGTTTAAATTTCTATCAAATTATTGGAAGAACATTGTTTTATTTAAAGGATCAGAGTTTTCTAACCCAAGTTATAGCACAATTTTAAAAGTACAGATGAAAATAAAAGTGGAGCCAAAAGATAATAAATTAGGCAAAATTTGGAGAGAAAAAACACAAGTATTGTGCTTTTTTTTTTGCCTTTTTCAGATTATAAAAGTTCTTTAGACACCGAATGATATCGAAAATTCAAGGGATAGAGAATATTCTAAGAAATGAAAAAACAGGGAATATATTCATATACTGGAGATTCCTGTAGAAAATGTCATTAAAGACTTCAAGAATTTCCTAAATTTATTTTCAAATATCAAGGAATTACAGCAAAGAACAATGTCACTGCGCATCTTTGCGTATCCCCTGGTTTTCTGGAGGACGTGTAGCTAGCTGCCAGTGATACATTTGGCCATTCCACTGCCCTGAAAGGAATGGAATGTCTTCATTGGCCCATAAATTAGGAAATTCAGAATGACTGCTCTGAGGATAAATGTGGGGTTAGGTTCCTGGAAAGTCTGGTCACATTTTGAGCATCACATAACCTTATTTTGAGTGCATTTTTATTTAAAGTTACTTTAAATTGATCGCATCCTCCTTGAATTGCAGGAAGTGATGCCCTAGGGACCAGCCTCTTAGGGACCCATTTGTCACACCAGCCTTTTAGGAACTCATTCATAGTGAAACACATTTAGCATGGAGGACATTTGTGACAGTATGGGAGCTGAAACAAGAAGGCAGAAGGTCATCTTGTCTGACCTCAGTTGGGAATGTACATCCAGGGAATCCAATTTTTTGCCACTGTGAACATGTCCATGAATGTTCACAAAAGCCCCATGAATACTGATTTTATGGTTACAAATAAATTTAGTGAGTCTGCAAATTGGCAAATAAGGAATCTGCTGATAACGAGGGTCTGGTGTATCTCATTCTTCACAGATCATGGAGCCAGGGGGCTCCGTCCCCATGATTTGGGGGTGGGAGCAGTGGAAATGAGGAGAGGAAGGAAGAAAGCCATTAAAATGTTCATCTATAGCCCTAGCTCCCTCCACAGATTCCATCTTTTTAATTTTTTTTTCCTGGAAAGGAAGAGTGGTTCTTTTACCAAGTTCTATCATGGAATCACAACTGTACATTCCTTTTCCTACAGATTGTAAGCTTTTAGCATCCTTGCAAAATGCTTCTCTGCTTAATGACTGACCCTGCCCGTACAATCCTTTATTTCAAGCTCAGGATGCTCTAGGTAAGTATTTTAGGCAATAAAGGAAACTTAATTTCCTTTCATAGGCTGTTGAACCAAATCCAGCCTGATGCCTCTTTCTGTAAATAAAGAAATATTGGAAATCGACCACAACCATTTGTTTAAAATATTGTGTATGGCTGTTTTTACACTACAGTGGCAGAATTGAGTAGTTACTACAGACCCTGGTCCATTATAAAAGCAGTTTGCTCCCACTTTTAGAAAATTACACTCCACGCAGCGTTAATACTGTATGGAGTTAGGTCTTTAATCCATGGACATTCAGAACTGCTTACTCACTCCTGTCTGTCTGGAGGTTCAGGGTTCTCTAGGGCAAGGGTTGGTTGCCAGAAATGGGTGTCCTGGGAGAAAATTGTCAGGATGCAGTGGAAGAACTTAGACTCTTGTGGCTTCAACCACTTGTGACCACCTCAGTCTCTTCATCTGAAAAGTAGGAATGTTGTAGAAAGACAAACTGTAAGGTTATTATTATCTCTACATGTGGGATAATGTATGTAGAATCTCAGCCATTAACGTTACCGTGCTTCCTTCACCCCACAATTTCTGACCCAGTGTTGAAATTGTAATATTCCCAGAGGGATTGTGTGGGTTTTGGTATCATAGAAAGGTATCTGAATTCATCAGAATGCATGTTTCATTCCTTGGGACAATGGGATAATAGAGGAGATTCTAACCTATTCTATAGAGTGAGGCATCGTTCCCATTTCCATTGTAATCTTAGTTGCCCAAGAATTTCCCTGTCCCATAAAGCATGCCAATACGTGAACTATTGTTCCCTTATCAAAATGTATTCATATGACAGGAACAACCATAAAATATGATCTTGGATTCATAGCCACAATAAGTGGGGAAACTATTAAGAGTCCATTAAGCTCATTTCATAGAAAATGAAGTGATTTCTATCATAAAACACAGAGGAAATTAGTCCATTAAGAGTTACCAATGGATTGAGAAAATCAGGTCAAATGCTAATATACTCATGTGAATAAATAAAATCAAGACCATGGAGACTCAAAAACACCAAAGTTGAAATAAATTTCAATATGCATAATGGAGAAAAATATGTTAAAAATTTATTTGACTCTATTTGCTTTACATTCATTGATTTAAACATTTATTTTGTATTATAGTTGCCTTCCTTACATTCATTACAATAAAAAATATATAAATGAATTTTGCAGTTAGGTACAAATATTGCAGTTTTGCTTTTTCATGGCAGAAATCAAGATTTCATATTTTACACTGCCAATATTTAAATTCAGCATTTAGAAGTGTTGGTTATGATGTATATTATTAACAATATGTACAAATATGCACTAATGAATTAATTTACCTTGCACTTTTTTTTACTTTTTACTCCACTAATTAGTTTGCTCTGTAACATGAAATCCTTGGTAAATATCAGCACTTCTCTATTGAATATATTTATGAAATGATTAGTTAATTTTTGCCATTCAATCAGTTTTGAAGTAAATCATATTCATAGTTAAGAGGTTATGCCTTTATTAACAGCTGTTAGTAGGTGTTGTTAAGTGAAATTTTTTTGAATCAAGAAATGATCAGGAGGAGCTTTTAAGTCACTAATTAGATAAATGAGTAAGGGAATAATCTAGCTCAAATAGGTAAAATAATTACTTGCGGAAATAAATAGGTATACTTTCAAGACTCTAAAGAGTGGTTCAGAAACATTTTAAGCCCAGGTTCAGAAGAACAAATACAATTTAGATAAATGGAAACGAACAGAGATTATGCAAATTTCAGGACAAGAATAAAATATGAACTTGGAGAGAAGGGAAGAGTAAATGTTGTCATGAGTGAAAATACAAGTTTTAATGTTTCCTTATATTCTAGAAAATAATGTTGCTCATATGCAATTTTAAGATTATTAGAAAAGAAATCCCTATGTGTCAATTGACTATAATGTCTAGTCCTTTCCTTGACAATTTATACTTACTATGAATAAGTTTCTCTTGCAACAGCCTCTGCTTGCAGTGAGGAGCTAACCCAGCCACTCACCCTTGTTGTGGTCCAGGATCTACCTGGTTCTGCACCGTAGGTCTCTATTTTTTCACCCAGGCCAGGGTTGTTCACTGCGATGCAAAGGAGAAGATGCTTTCAACTCACAATAATTCAGCAGGTTATAGGCCTCCTTCTGATTTCGGGGGGAAATTATTCATAAGCACTGACTTTTAGTTTCAAACGTGTTACTGTCAGATGATAAATAATATGGTCACCTTACATGAGTCAGAAAATACCCTGGGCTTTAAAGCCTATGATTATATTGTTTCAACTCTATTAAATCACACACATGCACACAGCCATTTTGCCTGAGACACACTCATTGTGGTTTCAGTGGTAGGGTTTCCAGCTTCAGTTACATTCTAAGCCTAAAACCACACCACTCGCCTCCGACTTAGTCTTGGTTTTAAGGCAGAATTTCCCACATCATTGAAAGTCATTAAGATGGCTTTTCTTCTAGGGGCCTCTGTTATCCTTCTGAGCCAATGGGCCTCAAAAGCATACCTTAATCAGATATACACAACAGCATTAATAGACTCCACATTTCTGTAAGAAATTTATTTGCTCTCCTATAAATGTTTGGATAAAAATAAATACATGAAAGAAAAGTGCAGTCTAATTTTAACTGCCAATATTACCTAAGACTAAGGCAGTCCCTTGCCAAACCAAAACATCCCCTTGAAAAACTCTGCCCTCACATCAATAATCCTTTACTTTATACCTGCCTAACTAAAGTAGGCTATTCTCTCAGTTTTGGGTTGTTCTTCCAGAACTAAAGGAGAGTGTTGTGCAAAGGTAGATCCTAGTCTTCTTAGAGACAAGTTGGAAGTTTTCTGGTTGAAATTTTTCCAGCTTCCAAAATCTAAAACTCAAAACTCTACCAGGAACCCACCTAATATTATGGTAATACATAAGTTAGTTAGGAGCCAGCTAGCTCCAACGTTATTTATATATTTTTGTAATATTTGAATAGGTGGAGAAATTGGGAGATGGGATGTTAGGGTGGAGACGGTATTTCTGGAAAAGCTTCTTAACAGAAAAAACATTTCCAGCATTTGGCAAGTGACCTCTGTTATAGCTCAGAGGTGAAGTACAAAGTGTGTTCGGACTGTTATCCCAATCAAGGTGGCTAGCGACAGTTTGCGATAAAAGTTAAGCACAGCCAAATAAAGAACAAAACTTTAAAAGCTACTTCTAGAGCCTTCAAGATCTTGAACAAGTGGCCTAATTTAATTGTCCCAATGCTCTTGGGAAAACCAAGCTTCTGAAAAACTCATGCAAGATGATTTTGTTAACAGTTGAAGATTATTCTTTGTGACTAGAAAATAATTAATTTGTGGTTAAATTTAAAGAAATAATTTGTAGGCATGGTAAAATTTTGCTTTGGGATAAGGGTTAAGAATGGTAAGAATGGGGTAGATTTGAAAACATCTGTGGAAAATGGGGTAATAGAGTAAATGCAAGAGGCAAGGGGGAATGTTATTAATAAAAACTTCCATTATGTAGTACTTTCTGGTATTTATGTGTGGAGTCTTCAGATATTATTTCATTCATTCTCTCAGCCCTCCCTCAAAGGAAATACTATTGTTTTCTGCATGTTAAGTTAAAAAAAAAGTGGGGACATAGAGAAGTTCAATCATTTGCTATAGGCATCTCATAAAATCATGGAGGTGGGGTCCAAAACTCTCTCTAGCTACAGAGCCAGAATAGTAGCCACCTTGATACAAAGGAGACATTTGTGCATAGCCAAGATGACATTTGACCATGTGTAATATGCTCCCTGGCACATAAAACATGTTTATGGAGAATAATGCAAGGTTACAAATGAGCCCAGGCTGTTGGTGAAATGCTCCAGAAAGTCTCCCAGCAACATGCACATTACTCATTCACCTGATGTCACTTTAAAGGAGATAAAGAGATGATGCTGAATGAGCTATAACTTAAGATATGTATTAATCCAGTCCCTGAAGAAGGACATCACAGTTATTCAATTATCATATAAAGAACATTCGAGGGAGTTATGCTTCAGTGGAAATAAAGAGTTGAGGATAGCAAGACTTATTAGGAGGCACTCCAAGCATTTGCAGACAAATCAGAAATGCACAGTGGTGCTTAAGATATTTTCCTTCATTTATCCTGGGTGACTATTTTTCTCCTTTTATGAGAGACTCCAGGTTTCCTAAGTGAAAAAAAAGATAAAATAGATAAAAATTTAATCCTTAAATACAAGTATTGAAAGTAAGGAAACATTCTTCAAGCCTCTATTTTAAAATATTATATAAAAGCAAAAGCCATTTGCTGCATAAATATTAGATGGGAAAAGACAAAATTGTATGTCCCTAGGAGGTTTTGACTTGCTTTGAAAAGTCCCTTGGTTGGGGCTGATGCCACTAATTTGTTGGTTTTTTTTTTTTTTAATTTTGTGATAAAGTATTTTAAAACTAATTCCCATGCTTTAGCAAATTTTAAGGTAAATTTAACAAATGTATAAATGCTTATTTTACAAAAGGAAGAAGCTTAAGAAGGAAGCTTCATAGTAAGAGTTAGGAGGGAAACAACAAATGCATATAAATGCTATCCAAACACATTTTGAATACAATTTATTGATTGCCAAGGAAAAATAAAATCTTGCAAATCAAACCAAAATGAGTAAATTTTGCTATTTTTGTCTCATTAAAAAACAGAGGGGTGAAACAGACAAGAAAAATAATGCCTCAGTGTGTGCACAAAAATATCAAAATTAAATTTCAAGTCTGTTTTCACAGAATTCTGATTCCCTGTTTTATGAATAGAATGTAGTTTAAAAGGGAGGCAGGGTGAGCTGTCACAGGTAAGCAATTCACAAAAGAAAATTCACAAACACTGGCTGACAAAAAGAAGGCAGTCACGCAGAGTTTTAGGTTGCCAGTTATGTGCATTGAAGCAAAACAAAGAAATTGTAACAGAAAACAGTAACAACACTCCAATTCTGTTATTGTTGTGAGAAAAACGTGGGAAAAAATGGAGCAGAAATATACTTTAAACAATATTATGGAGGAAGCAAAAGTCAAAGAAAAACAATAAATTCCAATAGTTAGCATTGTTAGTTTAACTTGGGCTTTTTCTATGCCAGTAAAGTGCTGAAGGATTTTCAATCATAATTCCTTTACCCAGGATTTTTACCAAGAACATGTAAAATGCATAACTCAGTTGGCAGGCCACGGTGGCTCACTGGCAGAGTTCTCACCTGCCATGCCAGAGACCTGGGTTCGATTCCTGGTGCCTGCCCATGTGTAACAAAAGCATAACTCAATGACCCCACATGTTTGAATTCTAGGGCAGAATTGCAGTGGAACCCAGAATTCCATGTGAACAGAATATTGAGCAGAAATTCAAAAAAATAAAAAAATATCCTCAAATCCTTAAAGATCCTGATGGGGACATATAATCTCCAAGTAACATTTAAAAATCTTATTTTTCTCTCTCATCTCATATCTAATTGCCTCCTGCAAAAGGAATCTTCTCAAACCACTACTTCCTAGTCTCTGAAGTGCTTTCCACTTCTTGTCTTTCACCGTCCTTCCTCCACCCCATTTTGTCTGATTAGGTTTTGCAAATGTCCAGGAAGAAATTTGTTACTTAGGACCAAACTTCAAGATCGAAGGAAGAGAAACAACTGAAGTAAGCCAAGAATTATTTTTAGAGAGCAGTGGAAGGGAAAAACTGGAAAGTTCTTTTAGCTTAATAATTATATCTTGTCACATGTAGATTATTATTTGTAGATTATTAAAACAGTACATAGAGAGACGATGTAGTGTATCCAACTTCACTGTTCTTGTAAACGTAGTAGATTAGATGGGCCAAACCACTGCCTCTTTGTAGTGAGTCATGTTACTTTGAATCTATCAGACCAAAAATAAAGTAATATAGAATTCATCCATGTAAACTAGCACTAACCCTTCATATTAATATATAGTAAATAATGAATAAGTATTTATAGAATGGTTATACTTCATTTAAAAAATGGCAACTCAAAAAAAGGAAAAAAAAACATTATTTGGAGTCTAGGTAAGTTTCTCCTAGAATTGACTTTTCACAAAAAAAGGTAATGATAACAGCATGATTATTATGTCCCTAATATGTGACAGCTTCTGCAGTTAGAGTACAAATAATAATACCTCTTGGGCTGGCAAGTGGATTCATTTCAAGGAGGGGTCATCCATTTTTCTACCAGAGCTGTTAGGTTTTATTCAGTTTCTACTCTCACTCCTAAAACAATTGGATTTGATTGCAATTACTTAAAATAATTATTAAAAGAAAAAGAAAATCATATTTTGAGGTTCCTCCCCTTAAAATGCATGATGAAGTCTTGGGTAGGATCTAGAAATCTACATATGAACTAGAAACCCTGGGAAATCTGGATTAGGTCTCAATGCTCACAGTGGAGGTACTTTGAGAAACATCAATTTCTCTAAATTTTAAGATCAGTACACATGGGGCAAATCACAATATATGTTAATTTCATGGTTGAATGAATGCTCCCTGGGAAAGCTTAGTTTCCAAATTGCCTGCTTTTGGGGGAAATTTCCATGAAATATCAAATATTGAGAGAAGACTGTGATTTCCTCAATTGCTTCTAATGTACCACAGAAAAGAGTTTGGAATTGTCACAGTAAACCAAGACTAAATTAATTCCAGGTATGTGCCATTTAACAAAGTGATAATTGGATAGCAGATGTACTGAAATCATAAGCAGAAAATGCATGCAGAAGTTGTTTAGAAGTGTTTTACTGCAGAGATAAATAATTACAAGTTTAACTCAATGTTTCAATTAGAAAATTGTAATGCTACTGACCAATAGATTATTACTTTTATTCAGTTAAATTAAGCAAATCTTTGTGAACATCTACTATCTGTCAGGCTGTGTTTTAGACATTGGAAATACATTAAGAAACTAATAATCAAGCATTTTAGAAATTATTTAAGCACAGTACAACATGATGAAAGTGATTATATAAACCTAAGTTAAAGATGTTTGTTTTTGGTCTACTAATGCTGCTGGAATGCAATATACCAGAAATGGATTGGCTTTTACAAAAGGAATTTATCAGGTTATAAATTTACAGTTCAATTCCAAAACCATGAATATGTCCATATGAAGACATCCAGAGAAGGATACCTTCACTCTGAAGAAAGCCTGATGGCATATGGAGCTTCTCTGTCACATGAAAAGGCACATGTTGGCATCGGCTGGTCCTTCGCTCCCAGGCTGTGTTGTTTTCAGCTTCTGATTCCAGCGGCTTTCTCTTGCTGCTTCTGTGAGTCCTGCCTTGCTCCTCGGAGGATTCCTTTCTGAGCTTTCTGTGTCCTGCAGGTCCACTCTTAGTGTCTCAGGGGCTTTTCTTTCTCTCTCTGGGCTCTGTTCAGATGTCTACAAAATGTTCTTTCCTCTCTCTAAGCCTCCCTGGTTCTCTGTCATAAAGGGCTCCAGAAACAGATTAAGACCCGCCTTGACTTGAGTGGGTCACATCTCTATGGAAATAACCTAACTGGATTGTTCAGCCCACAACAGGTCTGCACCCACAAGAATGGATTAGAAGAGCATGGCTTTTCTAGGGTATATGACAGTTACAAACTAGCACATCTCACCCTCTGACCCCCTAAAAGGCATCTTCTTTCCATATAAAAAATACATTCATTCCATCACAGTATCACAAAAGCCTTAAAACATTTCAATAGCAATACAAATACAACACAAAATCAAAAATTGTACAAAGTCTCATCGAAATCAGCTACAGTTGTGGTCTGTCCTAAAGCTATTATTCTCTTCTGGCTGTAAACCTGTGAAACTTAGAACAAGAAGTTATCGGCTTCCAATATACAAGGGAGGGACAGTGATAGAATGAATGCTCCCATTTTCAAAGGGAAAACTTGGAAGGATACAGGGGTCAAAGGTCCCAGACAGTTCTGAAAACTTACAGGGAAAACTCTATTAGATTTTGAAATCTTAGAGTCATTTATAGAATGATGTTTTATCCTCAGGTCTTGAGAGTATGGCAGTCCCGCCTTCTCCAAGGGTGTATATAGCAACCCTGTTCTTTCCAAACACTGAGATGAGGGTTTTAACATATCCAAGCATGGCGGGGACATGATATTAATATTGCATATACTATTGGACTCACACAGTTTTATGCTTGGTTGTCATTCCCTTTTTCCATGGTTTTT